>SJXQ01004914.1:66064-118966 GCA_006408695.1 Aepyceros melampus | reverse complement strand
GAAGTGGGGGCTGGGGAGGGGGGGCGCGCTGAGGCCAGATGGGGCCGTAAGCGCTCGGGAGTGCTCCATCCTGTCGGACAGGTTGAGCTAGAGTTTCGGAGAGTGGGAGGGAGGGAGGCGGCGAGCGGGAAGAGGAAGAAGACGCAGGCGGCGCGAGGCGTGCGCCTGGGCCCCGGGAGAAAGGCGAACGGTGGCTGCGGGGACGCGCGAGAGCCGTGCGTCCGGGGCACCTCGAGGGGCCGCTCCAGTTTGCAGGCCCGGACACCTCCGCTAGGGGGCGACGGCGTCCTGTCTCTCCGGGTCCCCCAGCCCCCGCTCCCGCTACCCCTGTGACCCGGGGACACATGGCGACACGTCCTTTCAGAATTAAGTCGGACAGCCCTGGGGCCAGGGAACATGTACAGGCAAGGCTGCCCAATTTTCGGGGTCCTTCCTCCTCCCTGTGTGCCCGATTGATGGGGAGACTGACGATGGTCGGGCAGGACGGTCTCACTTCGCCGTGGTCTCACATAGGTAGCCCGGGAGCGCACGCCTGGCTCCGGCGGGTTCCATCCTGAATCCCTGGGGCGGCTAGGGAGGGTCTCTCGCTAGGGAGGTCTTTGTCCAGAGGGCGTGGAAGGGAGGGTCCCTGGGGCGGGGAAAAAGCGCATTTCCTGCGCAGCGCGAATTATCCGCGCGCGCCTCTTCCCCACTTTTGGCGGACAACGCTGGCATGTGCGGACTTGTGGGCGATCGCGCTGTGCGCAGCGTGCAGACCTTCTCCCAGAATCCCTGCCTCAGTCAGAAGGGGATGACTGAGGATGAGATGGCTGGATGGCATCACAGACTCCATGGACATGAGTCTGAGTGAACTCCGGGAGTTGTGATGGACAGGGAGGCCTGGCCTGCTGCGATTCATGGGGTCGCAAAGAGTCGGACACGACTGAGTGACTGAACGTAACGGATGACCCAGAAATCCCTCTCCTGGGCATATAATTGGACAAAACCATAATTCAAAAATATAACACACCTCAATGTTTGGAGCAGCACTATTTATGATAGCCAGAACATGGAAGCAACCCAAGTGTCCACTGAGAGATAAAAGGATAAAGAAGATGTAGTACATACAAACAATGGAATATTAGCCATAAAAACAATGAAATTATGCACTGGAGCAACATGGATGGACCTGGAGACTATCGTACTAAGTAAGTCAAAGACAAATGTCCCTTACATGCAGAATCTAAAAAATGAAACAAACTCACTTATTTACAAAACAGAAACCAACTTACAGACTTAGTAAACAGACTTAGGGTTACCAAAGGGGAAAGGTGGGGGAAGGGAGGATAAATCATGAGGTTGGGATCAATATATACACATTAGTATATCCTGGCTTCCCTGACGGTTCAGTGATAAAGAATCTGCCTGCCATGCAGGAGATGCGAGTTAGATCATTGGGTTGGGAAGATCCCCTGGAGAAGGAAACAGTAACCCATTCCAGTATTCTTGCCTGGAGAATCTCTTGGATAGAGGAGCTTGGCAGGCTACAGTCCATAGGGATCACAAAGAATCAGACATGACTTAGTGGCTAAACAAAAACAGCTCCTATATATAAAATAGAAAATCAATAAGGACCTACTGTATAGCACAGGGAACTGTACTCAATACTCTCTAACAACCTAAATGGGGAAAGAACCCTAAAAGAATATATAAATATATGTGTGTGTGTATAACTGAATCAATTTTCTGTACGTTTGAAACTAATACAACATTGTAAAGCAACTATAATATAAAATAAAAATGTTAAAAAAACCTCAGACTTAGGAAAACAATGTATGAAAAAGGCTTTAGCTTTATATACTAAATACAAAACAGAAATTATCACTGATAACTGGTGATGCTTAAAGAACCAACTGATTTGCCATTGAAACATAAGAATATTGATGGTTTGAGTTTTAAAGTTGGTTTAAGGTGTCACACAGCAAAACAAAGACATAAAAGTTTCTCTCTACCTTCTCCATTTGTTGTTATTTGGTCACTAAGTTGCACCCAGCTCTTTATGACCCCATAGACTGTAGCCCTCCAAGCACCTCTGTCCATGGGATTTCCCAGGCAAGAATGCCAGAGTGGGTTGCTGTTTCCTTCTCCAAGGGATCTTCCTGGACCAGAAATTGAACCTATGTCTCCTGCACTGGCAGGCTGATTCTTTACCATTGAGCCACCATGGAAGTACAATATTCTCAACAGAGGTAAAATAAAAAATGCAGAACAATGGCCAGTAGATGGCATTTAAAAATTAACTTTCACTGTGATTATGACAGCCCACACACAAAACTCTATAACCCCAAGTTAGGCAATATAGTTCATGTCATTATCCAGTCACTCAGTCATGTCCAACTCTGTGACCCCATGGACTCCAGCATCCCAGGCTTCCCTGTCCTTCACTATCTCCAGGAGTTTGCTCAAACTCATGTCCATCAAATCAATGATACAATCCAACCATCTCATCCACTATCATCCTCTTCTCCTCCTGCCTTCAGTCTTTCCCAGCATCAGAGTCCTTTCCAATTGGTCGGCTCTTCGTATCAGGTGGCCAAAGTATTGGAGCTTCAGCACCAGTCCTTCCAATGAATATTCAGGATTGATTTCCTTTAGGATTGACTGGTACGATCTTCTTGTGGTCCAAGGGACTCAAGAGTCTTCTCCAATACCACAGTTCAAAAGCATCAATTCTTCAGTGCTCAGCCTTCTTTAATGGTTCAACTTCCACATCCATACATGACTAATGGAAAAACCATAGCTTTGACTATACAGATCTCTGTCGGCAAAGTAATGTCTCTGCATTTCAATATGCTGTCTAGGTTGGTCACAGCTTTTCTTCCAAGAAATGTCTTTTATTTTAATGGCTAGAGTCACCATATGCAGTGATTTTGGAGCCCAAGAGAATAAAGTCTGTCACTGTTTCCATTTTTTCCCCCATTTATTTGCCATGAAGTGATGGGATTGGATGTCATGATCTTAGTTTTTTGAATGCTGAGTTTTAAGCCAGCTTTTCCACTCTTCTTTTTCACTTTCATCTAAAGGCTCTTTAGTTCCTCCTCAATTTCTGCCATAAGGGTGGTGTCATCTGCATATGTGAGGTTATTGATACTTCTCCCAGCATTCTTGATTCCAGCTTATGATTCATCTGGCCTGGCATTTTTCATGATGTACTCTGCATATAAGTTAAATAAGTAGGGTGGCAATATACAGCCTTGACATACTCCTTTCCCAATGTGGAACAAGTCTATTGTCCCATGTCCGGTTCTAACTGTTGCTTCTTGACCTGCATACAGGATTCACAAGAGGCAGGTAAGGTGGTCTGGTATTTCCATCTTTTTAAGTATTTCCACAATTTGTTGTGATCCACATAGCCAAAGGCTTTAGAGTAGTCAATGAAGCAGAAGTAGATGTTTTTCCGGAATTACCTTGCTTTTTCTATGATCCACCAGATGCTGGCAATTTGATCAATTGTTCCTCTGCCTTTTCTAAATCCTGTTTGTACATACGAAAGTTCTCAGTTCATGTACTGTTGAAGCCTAGCTTGAAGGATTTTGAGCATAATCTTGCTAGCATGTGAAATGAATGCAACTGTGTAGTAGTTTGAACATTCTTATGGCTCATATTTATGACAAAAAAATCATAACTTTATTATAACACAATAAGGTGGAACAGGAAAGAAACTAACTAGAAAAATCTAAAAAGTTAGTAAAGAGAGGAGAAAGTGGCACACTGCAGTTTATGAGGTCGCAGAGTTGGACACAAGTTAGCGACTAAATAACAGCAATAACAAAAGAGAGATAGCTGGAGTAAAGGAGGTCTATTGCGACTTTTGGAGCAATTCTGAAAGAGATATCTGAATACTCATACAATCCTTGTTCTTAGTTCCTCGTTATTACTAATTTCAAATGTAAAACCGAGCGTTTCTTTACTTCCTAAGTCTGTGTCACTGGTATTAGTCTTATCTTTTATCCTAAGTGTATCAATTCTGTGGCTTAAAATGTAGAGGAAAGACAAAATATTTTAAATAAGTAAATGAACACGAGCTAGAAGTGAAGTGAAAGAGGTAAATGAGGACAGTCTCTTTAAAAACAAGAAAAAGAAACTGCCTAAAGTGGGGAATGAGTCATGCAGTGTAGGGCCACCCAAGACAGACGGGTCATGGTGGAGAGACCTGACAAAACATGGTCCACTTGAGAAGGGAATGGCAAACCACTTCAGTATCCTTGCCTTGAAAACCACATGAACAGCATGAAAAGGAAAAAGATAGGACACTGAAAGATGAACTCCCTTATAAGTAAATGAACACGAGCTAGAAGTGAAGTGAAAGAGGTAAATGAGGACAGTCTCTTTAAAAACAAGAAAAAGAAACTGCCTAAAGTGGGGAATGAGTCATGCAGTGTAGGGCCACCCAAGACAGACGGGTCATGGTGGAGAGACCTGACAAAACATGGTCCACTTGAGAAGGGAATGGCAAACCACTTCAGTATCCTTGCCTTGAAAACCACATGAACAGCATGAAAAGGAAAAAGATAGGACACTGAAAGATGAACTCCCTAGGTCAACAGGTGTCCAAAATGCTACTGGAGATCAGTGGAGAAGTAGGTCCAGAGAGAATGAAGAGACAGAGCCAAAATAAAAACAACACCCAGCTGTGGATGTGACTGGTGATGGAAGTAAAGTCCAATGCTGTAAAGAGCAATATTGCATAGGAACCTGGAATGTTAGGTCCATGAATCAAGGCAAATTGGAAGTGGTCAAACAGGAGATGGCAAGCGTGAACATCGACATTCTAGGAATCAGCGAACTAAAATGGACTGGAATTTAACTCAGATGACCATTATATCTGCTTGTATGGGCAAGAATCCCCTAGAAGAAATGGAGTAGCCATCATGGTCAACAAAAGAGTCTGAAATGTAGTACTTGGATGCAATATCAGAAACAACAAAATGATCTCTGTTCGTTTCCAAAGCAAATCATTCAACATCACAGTAATCCAAGTCTATGCCCCGACCAGTAATGCTGAAGAAGCTGAAGTTGGACGGTTCTATGAAGACCTACAAGACCTTCTAGAACTAACACCCACACAAAATGTCCTTTTCACTACAGGGGACTGGAATGCAAAAGTAGAAAGTCAAGAAATACCTCGAGTAACAGGCAAATTTAGCCTTGATGGATAGAATGAAGCAGGGCAAAGGTTAACAGAGTTTCACCAAGAGAACACACTGGTCATAGCAAACACCCTCTTCCAACAATCCAAAAGAAGACTCTACACATAGACATCACCAGATGGTCAATAATGACAACAGACAGACTGTATTCTTTGCAGTCAAAGATGGAGAAGCTCTACACAGACAGCAAAAAGAAGACCAGGATCTGACTGTGGCTCAAATCATGAATTCTTATTGTCAAATTCAGAATTAAATTGAAGAAAGTAGGGAAAACCACTAGACCACTCAGGTATGACCGAATCAAATCCCTTATGATTATACAGTGGAAGTGACAAATAGATTAAAGGGATTAGATCTGATAGAGAGTGCCTGAACTACTATGGATGGAGGTTCGTGACATTGTACAGGGGCAGGTATCAAGACCATCCCCAAGAAAAAGAAATGCAAAAAGGCAAAATATTTGAGGAGGACTTACAAATAGCTGTGAAAAGAAGAGAAGCAAAAGGAAATGGAGAAAAGGAAAAATATGCCCATTTGAGTTCGAAAGAATAGCAAGGAGAGATAAGAAAGCCTTCCTCAGCAAACAATGCAAAGAAATAGGGGAAAACAATAGAATAGGAAAGACTAGAGTCTCTTCAAGAAAACTAGAGATACCAAGGGAACATTTCATGCAAAGATGGGCACAATAAAGGACAGAAATGGTATGGACCTAACAGAAGCAGAAGATATTAAGAAGAGGTGGCAAGAATACACAGAAAAACTGTACAGAAAAGATCTTCATGACCCAGATAACCATGATGGTGTGACCATGCACCTAGTGCCAGACATTCTGGAATGTGAAGTCAAGTGGACCTTTGAAAGCATCACTACAAACAAAGCTAGTGGAGGTGATGGAATTCCAGTTGAGCTATTTCAAATCCTGAAAGATGATGCTGTGAAAGTGCTGTACTCAATATGCCAGCAAATATGGAAAATTCAGCAGTGGCCACAGGACTGGAAAATGTCAGTTTTCTCTTCAATCCCAAAGAAAGGCAATGCCACACAATGCTCAAACTACCGCACAACTACACTCATCTCACACGCTAGTAAAGTAATGCTCAAAATTCTCCAAGCCAGACTTCAGCAGTACGTGAACTGTGAACTTTCAGATGTTCAAACTAGATTTAGAAATGGCAGAGAAACCAGAGATCAAACTGCCAACATCCGCTGGATCATCAAAAAAGCAAGAGAGTTCCAGAAAAACATCTATTTAGGTTGGTCATAACTTTTCTTCCAAGGAGTAAGTGTCTTTTAACTTCATGGCTGCAGTCACCATCTGCAGTGATTTTGGGGCCCAAAAAATAAAGTTTGACACTGTTTCCACTGTTTCCCCTTCTATTTCCCATGAAGTGATGAGACCAGATGCCGTGGTGTTTGTTTTCTGAATGTTGAGCTTTAAGCCAACTGTTTCCCTCTTCTCTTTCACTTTCATCAAGAGGCTTTTTAGTTCCTCTTCACTTTCTGCCATTAGGGTGGTGTCATCTGCATATCTGAAGTTATTAATATTTCTCCAGGAAATCTTGATTCCAGCTTGTGTTTCTTCCAGTCCAGCGTTTCTCATGATGCACACTGCATGTAAGTTAAATAAGCAGGGTGAAAATATACAGCCTTGACACACTCCTTTTCCTATTTGGAACCAGTGTGTTGTTCCATGTCCAGTTCTAACTGTTGCCTCATCACCTGCATACAGATTTCTCAAGGGGCATGTCAGGTGGTCTGGGATTCTCATCTCTCTCAGAATTTTCCAGTTTATTGTGATCCACACAGTCAAAGGCTTTGGCATAGTCAATAAAGCAGAAGTAGATGTTTTTCTGGAACTCTCTTTCTTTTTCCATGATCCAGTGGATCTTGACAATTTGATCTCTGTTTCTGCTGCCTTTTCTAAAATCAGCTTGAACATCAGGGAGTTCACAGTTCTTGTAGTACTGAAACCTGGCTTGGAGAATTTTGAGCATTACTTTACTAGCATGTTGGAATGTCAAGTCCATGAATCAAAGCAAATTGGAAATGGTCAAACAAGAGATGGCAATAGTGAATGTCAACATTCTAGGAATCAGTGAACTAAAATGAACTGGAATGGGTGCATTTAACTCAGATGACCATTATATCTACTACTGCGGGTAGGAATCACTCAGAAGAAATGGAGTAGCCATCATGATCAACAAAAGAGTCTGAAATCCAGTACTTGGATGCAATCTCAAAAAGACAGAATGATCTCTGTTCATCTCCAAGGCAACCATTCAATATCACAGTAATCCAAGTCTATGCGCCAACCAGTAATGCTGAAGAAGCTGAAGTTGAACGGTTCTATGAAGACCTACAAGATCTTTTAGAATGAACACCCAAAACAGATGTTCTTTTCAATATAGGAGACTGGAATGCAAAAGTAGGAAGTCAAGAAACACCTGGAGTAAATTTGGCCTTGGAAAGCAGAATTAAGCAGGGCTAAGATTAATAGAGTTTTGACAAGAAAATACAGCAGTCATAGCAAATACCCTCTTCCAACAACACAAGAGAAGACTGTACATATGGACATCACCAGATGGTCAACACCGAAATCAGATTGATTATATTCTTTGCAGCCAAAGATGGAGAAGCTCTATACAGTCAACAAAAACAAGACAGGAGCTGACTGTGGCTCAGATCATGAACTCCTTATTACCAATTTCAGACTCAAATTGAAGAAAGTAGGCAAAACCACTAGACCATTCAGGTATGACCTCTATCAAATCCCTTAAAATTACACAGTGGAAGTGAGAAATATATTTAAGGGCCTAGATCTGATAGATAGAGTGCTTGATGGACTATGGACGGAAGTTCATGACATTGTACAGGAGACAGGGATCAAGACCATCCCCATGGAAAAGAAATGCAAAAAGGCAAAATGGCTGTCTGGGGAGGCATTACAAATATCTGTGAAAAAAACAGAAGCAAAAATCAAAGGAGAAAAAGAAAGATATAAGCATCTGAATGCAGAGTTCCAAAGAATAGCAAGAAAAGATAAGAAAGCCTTCTTCAGCGATCAATGCAAAGAAATAGAGGAAAAGAACAGAAGGGGAAAGACTAGAGATCTCTTCAAGAAAATTAGAGATACCAAGGGAACATTTCATGCAAAGATGGGCTCGATAAAGGACAGAAATGGTCTGGACCTAACAGAAGCAGAAGATATTAAGAAGAGGTGGCAAGAATACACGGAAGAACTGTACAAAAAAGATCTTCATNGATCTCTTCAAGAAAATTAGAGATACCAAGGGAACATTTCATGCAAAGATAGGCTCGATAAAGGACAAAAATGGTGTGGATCTAAGGGAAGCAGAATATATTAAGAAGAGGTGGCAAGAATACACAGAAGAACTGTACAAAAAAGATCTTCATGACCAAGATAATCACGATGGTGTGATCACTCATCTAGAGCCAGACATTCTGGAATGCAAAGTCATGTGGGCCTTAGAAAGCATCACTACGAAGAAAGCTAGTGGAGGTGATGGAATTCCAGTGGAGCTATTTCAAATCCTGGAAGATGATGCTGTGAAAGTGCTGCACTCAATAATGCCAACAAATTTGGAAAACTCAGCAGTGGCCACAGGACTGGGAAAGGTCAGTTTTCATTCCAATTCCAAAGAAAGGCAATGCCAAAGAATGCTCAAACTACTGCACAATTGCACTCATCTCACATGCTAGTAAAGTAATGCTCAAAATTCTCCAAGCCAGACTTCAGCAATACATGAACCGAGAACTTTCTGATGTTGAAGCTGGTTTTAGAAAAGGCAGAGGAACCAGAGATCAAATTGCCAACATCTGCTGGATCATGGAAAAAGCAAGAGAATTCCAGAAAAACATCTACTTCTGTTTTATTGACTATGCCAAAGCCTTTGACTGTGTGGATCACAATAAACTGTGGAAAATTCTGACAGTGATGAGAATACCAGACCACCCGACCTGCCTCTTGAGAAATCTGTATGCAGATCAAGAAGCAAAAGTTAGAACTGGAGAGGGAACAACAGACTGGTTCCAAATAGGAAAAGGACTGTGTCAAGGATGGATATTCTCACCTTGCTTATTTCACTTATATGCAGAGTACATCATGAGAAACACTGGACTGGAAGAAACACAAGCTGGAATCAAGATTGCTGGGAGAAATATCAATAACTTCAGATATGTAATGACATCACCTTAATGACAGAAAGTGAAGAGGAACTAAAAAGCCTCTTGATGAAAGTGAAAGTTGGCTTAACGCTCAACTTTCAGAAAATGAAGATCATGGCATCTGGCCCCATCACGTCATGGGAAATAGATGGGGAAACAGTGGAAACACTGTCAGACTTTATTTTTTGGGGCTCCAAAATCACTCCAGATGGTTACTGCAGCCATGAAATTAAAAGACACTTACTCCTTGGAAGAAACGTTATGACCAACCTAGATAGCATATTCAAAAGCAGAGACATTACTTTGCCAACTAAGATCCATCTAGTCAAGGCTATGATTTTTCCAGTAGTCATGTATGGATATGAGATTTGGACTGTGAAGAAGGCTGAGCGCCAAATAATTGATGCTTTTGAACTGTGGTGTTGGAGAAGACTCTTGAGAGTCCCTTGGACTGCAAGGAGATCCACCAGTCGATTCTGAAAGAGATCAGCCCTGGGATTTCTTTGGAAGGAATGATGCTCAAGCTGAAACTCAAGTACTTTGGCCACCTCATGCGAAGTTTTGACTCATTAAAAAGATTCTGATGCTAGGAAGGATTTGGGGCAGGAGAAGGGGATGATAAAGGATGAGATGGCTGGATGGCATCACTGACTCGATGGACGTGAATCTGGGTGAACTCTGGGAGTTGGTGATGAACAGGGAGGCCTGGCGTGCTGCAATTCTTGGGCTCACAAATAGTAGGACACGACTGAGCTACAGAACTGAACTGAACTGAATGTATTAAACAATATGCATTCTGTTCTGCATTTTGGGAAATATTCCTAAATGGTGCTGTCATGGACTATCCACATTTCTTTCCCTTTTATTAGCACTGCTGGCTAACAGAACTATATGCAACCAATAGGACATCCGAGAGAGGACAAAGCTACAGTTTACATAATCTGCCCACCAGTTACTTCATAATATTTATTTCCTGAAGTGAGCATGACATGGTTCTTGTCACTAACTGGTTTTTAGGACCCTCTCATTTCCTACATGCCTCTTAGAGTGTAATCAGCTTCCCACTCTGAGTGTGATTTAATGATTTAAAAATAAGCATGTCATATAATATTGCCTCTGAATGCAGGGCAACTCCTTCATCTGGTTCTTAATCAAAAAAACAGAGATCTGTTCCAGTGATGGGGAAGGAGATGGCTGTAATTTAGGCCTTATTAGCTTGCTTTAGAACTAAACTTTTGCCACAAGATGTAAGTCTACTGTCTATCTGGTACTGAATTCTAGTTTATATTCTCAGCATGCAGTAATGTCTAGCAAACCCACTATTTACCATATGCTGGAGTTTTTAGTTTAGAAATCTGTATTCTCAAGTCAGACTTTATTTAGGCCTTGAACTTAGCCTGTGAATGTGTCCAAACATGGCTTGTAGATGGAAAATGCAGAGCATGTGAAATCTACAATTATTGTATTTTCCTTTTCTTGATGACAACTCAACTATAGAATAAGTGAAAATCTCCTTAGCTAAAAAAAACAAAACAAAACAAAACAAAAAAAACCAGTTTACACAGAATGCTAATCAACTGTTACTTAAAAAAAATGATATGATTACCAAAAGTTAAGAAGATAAATAATATCCTATATTTGGAAAGCATAGGGAAATCGGTACTCTCACACCATGTCACTGGACACACAGATTGACACTACTGTTTTTTGAAGACAGTTTGATAGTATCAACAAGTCACATGTAGAAACCCTTTGACAGGCTGTTCTTGTTTTCTAATTTTTTCCTTCAGAAATACTGACTCATGTGCTCAAAAATATATGGATGAGGAATTTCTACTGCAACACTGTTTATAACAACAAAAATATTGACAACAACAGAAATGCTCAGATAGAGGAATAGCTAAATAAATTATCGTATATCCAATCTACAACATCCAGTGTCTCATGAAAAAATAAAATAAGACAGAACTATCTATAGTGACAGATGTCCAAAAGATGTCCAAGAAATATAGTAAGTGAAAAAGCAAGATATAGTTTAGTGAAAATTTGTGCAGAATGCTGTACAATTTCCTCTCCAATGTGCTTACTTTCTATCATTGCCTAAGTTTATCACTTTATTCTTAGATTATACAGAAATTACATTTCGATACTTTAATATTATTGTTCTGTGTCTCCTATGATAATTAAAACAGCAGTTCAACTATATGTCATTCTCCTTCTGTATGTGACTCTATGTGTTACAGAAAAGCATCAAACCCTGACAAATTATGTCAATAAATAGGATAGAAATCCAGATGTTGTCTTTTTGTGGAATGTAATTTAAAACTGAACTTCCTTAAAGAAAATAAATTAGAAAAGTAACACATGATTGTTACCTCCTTAAATGAAACAGGTAAGAAATATACAGAGTTATAAGTGAGAATACACCTTTATCTTATCCCAAATCCAAATTCTCTCCAAACATAATCCCTTAAAACATTCTGATTTGGAATATTCCAGACCTCTTCCTAGACCACTTACTTATACCTATATTTAGATAACTAAAGTTTTCAGTAGATAACTGCAGCTTTTGATAGTTAAGTATTCGTGTTCATTTTTTAACAAAAGTGACATTATACCACATAAGCTATTTTGCAGGGATTAATAAAAACTCTCCTCAAAATACCACAGTTAGATAAGATCCAAATGTTTTTCACCCTTGTGTCACTACTCCATATTCAAATTCTTGCAAAATGACAGCTCAGTGAGTCACATGTTCTCCCCTTTTCCAGGAGATAGCAAACCACCTTTATTTATCCTTCCACTAAGACTTTCAGAAATGATAGAGTGGTACTTTCCAAAAGAAAATTCATATGTCAAAAGGTAGAAAAAAATACTAAGTAGACAACAGCCATAGAAGGCTACATCTCTGTAGCAGACTTGCTAAATATACTATGGAAAACATGCAAGCAAACAAATCTAGGCAATGAAAGAGAGGAAGGAACATATGACACATCACGGATGCAAACATGAAGAAGCAACTAACTTTACCTGGAGTTTTGGGGAAATCTTAATGTGGTTTCAGTAATGATAAAACAAACAAACAAACAAACAAAAAAACACCAATGCAGTATACTAACGCATATATATGGAATTTAGAAAGATGGTAACCATAACCCTGTAAGTAAGACAGCAAAAAAGATACAGAACAATCTTTTGGACTATGTGGGAGAGGGAGAGGGTGGGATGATTTGGGAGAGTGGCATTGATGCATGTATAATATGAAACGAATCGCCAGTCCAGGTTCAATGCATGATACTGGATGCTTGGGGCTTGTGCACTGGGATGACACAGAGGGATGGTACAGGGAGGGAGGAGGGAGGGGGGTTCAGGATGGGCAAAACCAATACAATATTGTAAAGTAATTAACCTCCAATTAAAATAAATAAATTTATATTTAAAAAAAATTTCCCAGTTCCAGTCAGTGAGTGGAATCCTAGTACTGAATCATGAAAAAAGGGTATGACAGTCATCATGCAGAACTTACACCTCCTCAAAGTCCAAATCAGTTCCCATAAATTGCTTGAAATGATCTGATTTTCTAATTACTTATTCTATGACAACAACCTCATTTAGAATTTCATCACATAATATACCACATTTTCCCTAAAACATTTCATGCATATGTAACATGTTTTGATATTGATCAGAAGTAGTTGTTTCATTTTTTTACACCAACTAATTAAAATAATTTGAGACTTTGATTGTGTCTAGTCTCTATGTGATCTAATATGTATAAGACCTGAATTACTTCTGGTCTTATTAATTTGACCTTTTCCTTTTATGGATAAGACTACTTTGAGGGAAGGAACAAAGACCTGGCCTATTAATTTTGCAACCTTCTAATAAATATTTCACTGTTTTATGACCTGGTTTTGTGCAAATATTAAATTGTCACTATAATTGGTAAGATTAGAGCTTTTCTCCAAATTGCTATGGGAAAAGTATTTGGTCACTGAAAATATCAGTGTCCCAACTCTAGTATGATGAATTTTGCTCAATAACCTTTTCATCTCTGACCTAAGAAAATAATATTCTGTCACCTCTTATGCCCTTTGGGGCTTTTGAACAACTGTACATTACTAGTGGAGAGATATTTGACAGCTGTGATTAGTACAAGTGACTAGAAAGGAAAGGGTATATACGGAAGCCCAGTTTAGTTCTGTATCTCATGACCTAAACTCAGAAGAGTAGTAAGGTTAAAAGGAGACACTAATGAATCCTAGAGTGGATGGTGAACTTTTCCAAAGCATACTGGTTGATTTCTGACAGAATTTTACAGGGAATAATAGTAATATAGATTATACATTTATAATTTTTAGAGTAATTGAATCTTTATAGTAGAGGAATAATATTGTATGTTAGAGAGTGGGTGTTTGTTTCCTCCTCAAATTCATATGTTGAAACAATAACCCTCAATACGATGGTATTTGCAGAGAGGTCTTTGGGAGGTAATTAGGTTTAGGTCATGATGGTGGGACCCTCAAGGTGCAGTGACTACCCTTACAAGAAGAGCCAAGACCCCAGAGCTCTCCCCGTTCATGAGGATGTAGCAAGAAAGTAGCGAGCTGCAAGCCAGGAAGAGGGCCCTGACAAGGACACAGGCATGCTGGTGCCCACATGTGGGAATTCTAGCCTCCAGAACTGTGAGAAGTAAATGTCTGTTGTTTAAACCACTCTGTCAATGGTATTTTTTAATAGCAACTCAAACTGACTAACACATACTAAGATATGAAATGTAAAGTTTTCTCATATAAAGTTACATTTCAAATATTTGCAAATAGAGTCTGTGTAGAAATATCAGGACTTCTGATTTCAGCTGGGAAGTTGTCACTACATCCTTAGGACAAGAAAAAGCTTAACATACTGAAAATCAATAAAGTTTCTTGGAGCTATCATTGCATTGAGATCTCATGGCATACTGCCATCCTGAAATCTGGAGGGACAAGGAGAATCTGAAGAGTCTTAGCCAATGTTTCCTTACCTGAGCAAGCTTCTGCAGCTGTAACTGTAAAAAATTAAATGGAAACTTTGACAAATGCCTAGAGACCATGTGTTATCAGTCTGACAGTGAGAAACTCCTATGGGCCACAATCTTATGATTCCCCCACACTTTTGTGGTTTTAATTCTCACCAAGTTCTGATGATGTATTAGTTTTCTAGGGCTACCATAACAAAATACCACAGACTAGGTGATTTTAACAATGAAAATTCTTTTTGTCACATTTCTGGAGTCTATAAATCCAAACTTAAAAGTACCATTGGGTTGATTTCCTCTGAGGCCTGTTTCTTCGGCTTGTAGATGGCCACCTTCTGACTGTGACCTCACAGGGGTCTTTACGGTGTGTGCGTGCACCCCAATATCCCTTTGTGTGTCCACATCTCCTCTTCTTTTGAAAATACCAGTTGAATTGGGTTAGAGTTCACCCTAATATCTAAGTCAACTACCTTGTTTAAGATCCTATTTCAAGTACAGTCACATTCTGAGGTATTGAGTGTTAGGTCTTCAACTTAGGAATTTTAGAAGGGACACAATTAGTCCATAACATATTGTTGTTCTTCAGTTGTTCAGTCTTGTCTGACTCTTTGAAACCCCATGGGATGCAGCATGCCCAGCTTTCCTGTTCTTCACTATCTCCCAGAGTTTGCTCACACTCATGTCCATTGAGTCGATGATGCCATCCAATCATCTCATCCACTGCTAACGCTTTCTCCTGTTGCCTTCAATCTTTTCCGGCAGTAGGATCTTTTACAATGAATCGACTCTTTGCATCAGGTGGCCAAAGTATTGAAGCTTCAGCTTTAGCATCAGTTCTTCCAATGAATATTCAGCATTGATTTCCTTTAGGACTGACTGGTTTGATCTCCTTGCAGTCCAAGCAACTCTCAAGAGTTTTTTTCAGCACCACAATTTGAAAGCATCAGTTCTTCAGCCCTCAGCCTTCTTTATGGTCCAACTATATATCATAGCCACCTTTCAACAAAGAGAGTAAAAGAAATACTAAAAGGAAAGAACAAAAACACACTCTGAAGAAAAGTTATGGCCAACCTAGATAGTATATTCAAAAGCAGAGACATTACTTTGCCAACTAAGGTCCGTCTAGTCAAGGCTATGGTTTTTCCTGTGGTCATGTATGGATGTGAGAGTTGGACTGTGAAGAAGGCTGAGTGCCAAAGAATTGATGCTTTTAAACTGTGGTGTTGGAGAAGACTCTTGAGAGTCCCTTGGACTGCAAGGAGATCCAACCACTCCATTCTGAAGGAGATCAACCCTGGGATATCTTTGGAAGGAATGATGCTAAAGCTGAAGCTCCAGTACTTTGGCCACCTCATGCAAAGAGTTGACTCATTGGAAAAGACCCTGATGCTGGGAGGGATTGAGGGCAGCAGGAGAAGGGGACGACCGAGGATGAGATGGCTGGATGGCATCATGGACTCAATGGACGTGAGTCTGAGTGAACTCAGGGAGTTGGTGATGGACAGGGAGGCCTGGCGTGCTGCGATTCATGGGGTCGCAAAGAGTCAGACACGACTGAGTGACTGAACTGAACTGAAGAGAAAAGTAAGTATCAGAATTATACTTAGATATGACATGGAGTTTTGAATTATGACTCAAAGAACTTAAATTAACTGTGATTAATATGATAAGTGTTCTAATGTGAAAAGTAGATAATGTGAAAAACAGATGATTCATATAAGAACAGAGATGGAAACTGTAAGGAAGAATTAAAAAGAAATGCTGGAAATGAAAAAAAAATGGCATCCTATAAAATTCTCAGTTTAAATCCCCTTGAATATGTGTCTACTCGAAAAACCATGTATTTGACTGTACAATATTTGTCAACAAAGTGAGGTCTCTGCTTTTATATATGTTGTCTAGGTTTGTCATAGCTTTTCTTCCAAGGAGCAAATATCTTTTAATTTCATGGTGACAGTCACTGATGATTTTAGAGCCCAAGAAATTAAAGTCTGTCACTGTTTCCATTTTTTCACCATCTGTTTGCCATCAAGTAATGGGACCAGATGGCATGATCTTAGTTCTTGGAATGTTGAGTTTTAATTCAACTTTTTCACTCTCCTCTTTCACTTTCATCAAGAGGCTCTTTAGTTACTATTCGCTTTCTGCCATAAGGGTGGTGTCATCTGTGTATCTGAAGTTATTGATATTTCCTTTGGCAATCTTGATTCCAGCTTGTGCCTAATCCAACCTAGCATTTCACATGATGTGCTCTGCATATAAGTTATATAAGCAGGATTACAATATACAGCCTTGTTGTACTCCTTTCCCAATTTGGAACAAGTCTGTTGATTCATGTCCGGTTGTGATTGTTGCTTCTTGACTTGCACACAGGTTTCTCAGGAGGCAGGTAAGGTGGTCTGGTATTTTATCTCTTTAAGAATTTTCCACAGTTTGTTGTGATCCACACAGTCAAAGGTTTAGCATAGTAAATGAAGCAGAAGTACTTGTTTTTCTGGAATTATTTTGCTTTTTCTATGATCCCACGGATGTTGGCAATTTGGTCTTATTCCTCTACCTTTTCTAAATTCAGCTTGTATATCTGAAGTGTTCCTCTAAGAAAGTACTCTGATAATTCTGGCAGAAAATAGGTAACAGTAATTGTTTTGAGATATAGCCATAACAAAGGCCAACTCTCCAGGGGAAAACTTCCTAACCCTTATCACACACAGTGAAAGGTTATTTTTTTCCACTCCAGACCCCTTTTACCTTATTGTATCACCTAATGCAGGGATGATAGCTAAGAAATATTTGCAAAAGCTACAGCCCAGCAGTAAAGCTCTCTCAAAAACTTAGATTTAATCTTAAGAGTATAGAATGCTTCCCCCACCCAACATCTTACCACCACATTGACAGGGCTCCAGTATATTAACTGTGGTTTGGAACTAAAAGAGCTTCAAAATGCAGATTCTCTTGAGGAGTATTTAATGAAGTAAACTGAACAGTGGGGACAAAAACAAAGACAATAGAAGAAATTGGAGACTCTAATCTAGATTTATAGAAAACTCTAAATACAGCCTAAATCCTGACCAGAGTAACATCAAATCTAACACTAAAAATCTGTTTGTTTCAGTTGGTATTCCTGATATATCATAACCACCTTTCAACAAAGAGAGTAAAAGAAATACTAAAAGCAAAGAACAAAAACACACTCTGAAGAGAAAAAAGTATAGGAATCATACTTAGATATGACATGGAGTTTTGAATTATCACTCAAAGAACTTAAATTAACTGTGATTACTATGATAAGAGTTTTAATGTGAAAAGTAGATAATGTGAAAAACAGATGCCTAATATTAGAACAGAGATGGAAACTCTAAGGAAGAATTAAAAAGAAATGCTAGAAATGAAAAAAAAATGGCATCCTTTAAAATTCTCAGTTGAAATCCTCAGAACTCAGTAAAAGAGGAGAAAACAAAGAAATAAAGAATACATGCAATGAAGAAAAACAGCCATAAATAGAGAATATATTTATGTAACCATATCAGTACTATATTTAATGGTGAAAACTCTAAATTTATGTCAAAAACATAAATCATCAGAATGGATTAAAAAGACAAGACCCAAAACAACAGCAACAAAATACCAACTAAATGTTGTCTATGAGATATTCATTTTATTTTATTATTTTAAAAATACATTTATTGATTTTTAATTAATTAATGATTGGCTTACAATATTGGTTTGATTTCTGTCATACATCAACATGAATTAACCATAGGTGCACATATGTCCCCTCTCTCTTGACTCTCCCTCCCATTTCCCCCCCATTCCCACCCTTCTAGGTTATTACCCTGATTCTGGGAAAGATTGAAGGCAGGAGAAGAAGGGGATGACAGAGAATGAGATGGTTGGATGGCATCACCAACTCAATGGACATTAGTTTGGGTAAACTCTGGGAGTTGGCGCTGGACAGGGAGGCCTGGAGTGCTGCAGTCCATGGGATTGCAGAGTCAGATACAACCGAGAAACTGAACTGAACTGAACTGAACTGAGAGATATGCTCATTTTAAATATAAAGACTTAGGTATGTTAAATGTGAAGTGGAGGAGAAAGCTATACCACACTCACAGTAAAGGAAAGAAAACAAGAAAGTTTGTATTAATTTCAGAAAAAGAAAACTTCAACATACAGGAAAAAACAGAGATAAAGAGTGATATTACATAATGATAAAGGAGTCAGGTCTTCATGAAGACATCTCAGTCCTAAATGCATACTCACTCCAAAACAGACCATCAAAATTACATAAGAAATAAATGATGGAGCCAAAAGTAGAAGTAGAAAAATCTACCATTAGAGTTGGAAATTTAACAGACTTCTGTGAATAATTCACAGATTCAGAAGGCAGAAAATCAGTAAGGATATAGTTGACCTGAAAAGCACCATCAGTTAACTTGATTAACATTTATAGAGTACAGCATACAGCAACAGCAGAGTATACATTCTAGTCAAGTTCACATAAAACATATACAAGGATAGATCCCGTTTTGAGCCATCAAACACATCCTAAAGGATTTAAAAGAATAGGAATGATATAAAATATGTTCTCAGACCATAATGAAATTAGTCTGGATTTCAAGAACAGATAACTGGAAAATCTTCAAATATTAGAGATTAAAGAACACAACTTAAACAATGCATGAGTCAAAGGACAAGACTCAAGATAAAATAAAAGTATTTTTGAACTAAGTGAAAATGCAAACACAGCTTATCGAAATTAGAAATATAGAGTGCTGAGTATATTATTCATAGAAAAGAAGAAAAATCTAAAAGCAGTGATCTAAACATCCACCTTAGGGAAGGAGAAAAAGAGGAGCAAATTGAATCCAAAGTAAGCAGATGAAACAGACCTTTTAGAACTAACACCCCAAAAAGATGTCTTTTACATTATAGGAGACTTGAATGCAGAAGTAGGAAGTCAAGAAACACCTGGAGTAACAGGCAAATTTGGCCTTGGAATGCGGAATGAAGCAGGGCAAATACTAATAGAGTTTTGTCAAGAAAATGCACTGGTCATAGCAAACACCATCTTCCAACAACACAAGAGAAGACTCTACACATGGACATCACCAGATGGTCAACACCGAAATCAGATTGATTATATTCTTTGCAGCCAAAGATGGGGAAGCTCTATACAGTCAACAAAAAGAAGACCAGGAGCTGAATGTGGCTCAGATCATGAACTCCTTATTACCAAATTCAGACTTAAATTGAAGAAAGTAGGGAAAACCACTAGACCATTCAGGTATGACCTAAATCAAATCCCTTATGATTATACAGTGGAAGTGAGAAATAGATTTAAGGGCCTATATCTGAATAGATAGATTGCCTGATGAACTATGGAATGAGGTTCATGACACTGTACAGAAGACAGGGACCAAGACCATCCCCATGGCAAAGAAATGCAAAAAAGCAAAATGGTTGTCTGAGGAGGCCTTGCAAATAGCTGTGAAAAGAAGCGAGATGAAAAGCAAAGGAGAAAAGGAAAGATATAAGCATCTGAATGCAGAGTTCCAAAGAATAACAAGAAGAGATAAGAAAGCTTTCTTCAGCAATCAATGCGAAGAAATAGAGGAAAACAACAGAATGGGAAAGACTAGAGATCTCTTCAAGAAAATTAGAGATACCAAGGGAACATTTCATGCAAAGATGGGCTCGATAGAGGACAGAAATGGTCTGGACCTAATAGAAGCAGAAGATATGAAGAAGAGGTGGCAAGAATACACAGAAGAACTGTACAAAAAAGGATCTTCACGACCAAGATAATCACGATGGTGTGATCACTCATCTAGAGCCAGACATCCTGGAATGTGATGTCAACTGGGCCTTAGAAAGCATCACTACGGACAAAGCTAGTGGAGGTGATGGAATTCCAGTGGAGCTATTTCAAATTCTGAAAGATGATGCTGTGAAAGTGCTGCACTCAATATGCCAGCAAATTTGGAAAACTGAGGAGTGGCCACAGGACTGGAAAAGGTCAGTTTTCATTCCAATCCCAAAGAAAGGCAATGCCAAAGAATGCTCAAACTACTGCACAATTGCACTCATCTCACATGCTAGTAAAGTAATGCTCAAAATTCTCCAAGCCAGACTTCAGCAATATGTGAACCGTGAACTCCCTGATGTTCAAGCTGGTTTTAGAAAAGGCAGAGGAACCAGAGATCAAATTGCCAACATCCGCTGGATCATGGAAAAAGCAAGAGAGTTCCAGAAAAACATCTATTTCTGCTTTATTGATTATGCCAAAGCCTTTGACTGTGTGGATCACAGTAAACTGTGGAAAATTCTGAAAGAGATGGGAATACCAGACCACCTGTCCTGCCTCTTGAGAAATCTGTATACAGGTCAGGAAGCAGCAGTTAGAACTGGACATGGAACAACAGATTGGTTCCAAATAGGAAAAGGAGTGTGTCAAGGCTGTATATTGTCACCCTACTCATTTAACTTATATGCAGAGTACATCATGAGAAATGCTGGACTGGAAGAAGCACAAGCTGGAATCAAGATTGCCAGGAGAAATATCAATAACCTCAGATATGCAGATGACACCACCCTTATGGCAGAAAGTGAGGAGGAGCTAAAAAGCCTCTTGTTGAAAGTGATTGTATATTGTCACCCTGCTTATTTAACTTATATGCAGAGTACATCATGAGAAATGCTGGACTGGAAGAAGCACAAGCTGGAATCAAGATTGCCAGGAGAAATATCAATAATATATTGATAGATGGGGAAACAGTGTCACTCTTTATTTTGGGGGGCTCCAAGATCACTGTAGATGGTGATTTGCAGCCATGAAATTAAAAACGCTTTCTCCTTGGAAGAATAGTTATGACCAACCTATATAGCATATTCAAAAGCAGAGACATTACTTTGCTGATTAAAGTCCGTCTAGTCAAGGCTATGGTTTTTCCTGTGGTCATGTATGGATGTGAGAGTTGGACTGTGAAGAAGGCTGAGCACCGAAGAATTGATGCTTTTGAACTGTGGTGTTGGAGAAGACTCTTGAGAGTCCCTTGGACTGCAAGGAGATCCAACCAGTCCATTCTGAAGGAGATCAGCCCTGGAATTTCTTTGGAAGGAATGATGCTAAAACTGAAGCTCCAGTACTTTGGCCACCTCATGCGAAGAGTTGACTCATTGGAAAAGACCCTGATGCTGGGAGGGATTGGGGGCAGGAGGAGAAGGGGACGACAGAGGATGAGATGGCTGGATGGCGTCTCACTGACTCGATGAATGTGAGTCTGAGTGAACTCAGAGAGTTGGTGAAGGACAGGGAGGCCTGGCGTGCTGCGATTCATGGTGTCACAAAGAGTCGGACATGACTGAGCGACTGAACTGAACTGAAGTGAACTGAAGCAGATGAAAATAAATAATAAGAATTAGAACAGAAATAAATGAAATTGGTAACATGAAATCAGAGAAATTCAACGAAAACAATGTCTGGTTCTTTTGAAAGATCAGTAAAACTGAGACAACTCTAGACAGGTTAACTAATAAAAAAAGAGAAGACCGAAAGTACTGATATCATATTTAAAGGAGGGGTATCACTACTAATGCCATGAATATTTAATGGAATATTATGAGCTCACAAATATGTAAGCTAGATAAAATGGACTTATCCCTTGAAAGACACATTCTACCAACATTCACAGAAAAAATATAGATGATCTAAACTGGCCTTCCGTAACAAAGGGCAGGACAAGATGGGCTTACTGGTAATTTCTACCAAACATTAAGAGAAGTCAAAACAGCTGTATAATTTAGAATTCTGAATTCTCTCCAGAAAACAGAAGGAAAGGGAAGATTTCCTAATTCATTCTGGAGGTCAATATTAACCTCATACTGAGAAAAATCAAAGGCATTATAATAAAGGACGATTATAGATCCATGTTTCTTGAGAATAAAAATGCAAAAACTCTCATCAAAATATTAGCAAATAAAATCTGACAAGATGTAAAAAGTATTATATCCCATGACCAGGTGAGATTTTTCCAAGTGTGCAAACTTGGTTCACTGTTCCCAACTCAATCAACAGGCTAAAGAACATAAGTCATATGATGATATCAGTAAGTGCAGAAAAAGCATTTGACAAAATACAACACTCATTCAGGATTAAAAACTCTCAGCAACCTAGGGATAGAAGGGAAATTTCTCAACTTTATTGAAAAAATACCTACGAAGGGCCTGTCATACTTAATGATTAGGAGTTAGATGCTTTCTCCCTAGGATGGGGAACAAGGTGAGCACAGCCATTCTCATCACTCCTATTCCACATGTTACTAGAAGTCTTTAAGTAATACAATAAAACAAGAGAAATAAAAGGTATACTAATTGGAAGGAAAAAAAGAAGCCTGATTGCAGATTACATGATTGTCTTAATGAAAAATCCCAAAGAGTCAACAACAAAAATCTTTTGGAGCTAATAAGCAAATTTTAAACAAAATGTGGGCTTCCCTGATGGCTCTGTGGTAAAGAACCTGCCTGTAGTGAAGGAGCTGCAGGTCCGATCCCTGGATTGGGAAGATCCCCTAGAGAAGGGCATGGCAATCCACTCCAGTATTCTTGCCTGGAGAATCTCATGGACAGAGGAGCCTGGCAGTATCTGTCCATAGGGTTGTAAGAGTTGGACATGACTGAAGAGAGAACACACACACACACACACAAGCAAATGTGTAGGATACAAGGTTGATATACAAGTCAGTTTTCTTCCTGTATACCAACAGTGTACAATTGGAACTTAAAAACAGAATATTTAAAGTGGTATGAAAAAATGGAATAGTTTGGTATAAACCTAAAAGTATATATATCAGATCTATGTGAGGAAACTACAAATCGCTCATGAAAGAAATCAAAGAAGATCTATAGAGAAATATTTCATGTTCATGAATAGGAAGACAAAATATTTTAAGATGTCATTTTTCCCATTTGTTTTATAGATTCAATGCAATCCCCTCAAAAATCAGAGCAAGTTACTTGTGGTTATTGACAAACTGATTCTAAAGTTTGTATGGAAGGTAAAAAACCTAGAATAGCAATACAAATACCAGTTTCAGAGGACTGACACAACCCAGCTTTAAACTGTATAAAGCTACAGTAATCAGGAGAGTGTGGTACTGCTGAAAGAATACATCAGTGGAACAGAATAGAGAGCCCAGAAATAGAGCCACACAGATACAATCAACAGATCTTTGAGAAAGGAGCAAAATATGAAGTGGAGAAAGGGTAGTCTTTTCAACAAATGCTGTTGGAACAACTGAACATTTACATGCAAAAGAAAAAGAATCTTACACCTTTCACAAAAGGTAACTCAAAATAGATGACAGATTTAAATGTAAAATGAAGAGACTTCCTTCGTGGTCCAGTGGCTGGAACTCTACACTCCCAGTGCTGCTGCTGCTGCTGCTAAGTCGCTTCAGTCATGTCTGACCTTGTGCGACTGGGAATGAGAATTAAAGGTGGGAAGGAACGGGGCAAGAAATCGTTGCTATTTGTTTCAGGTCCTGTAGAACTTTTTAATATTCTGTGCACATATTTCTTGCTGCTAAGCTGCTAAGTCACTTCAGTCATGTCTGACTCTGTGCAACCCCATAGATGGCAGCCCACCAGGCTCCCCTGTCCCTGGGATTCTCAAGGCAAGAAGACTAGAGTGGGTTGCCATTTCCTTCTCCAATGTATGAAAGTGAAAAGTGAAAGTGAAGTCACTCAGTCGTGTCTGACTCTTTGCGACCCCATGGACTGCAGCCTACCAGGCTCCTCCGTCCATGGGGTTTTCCAGGCAAGAGTACTGGAGTGGGGTCCCATTGCCTTCTCTGACACTCCCAGTGCAGGGGAGGCCTATATTCAATCCCTGGTCAGGGAACTAGATCCCACATGCCACAACTAAGGAACCCCCATGCTGCAGCTGAGACCTGCACAAATATAACATAGCAACGTGCCTGCATACTCAGTTGCTCAGACGTGTCCGACTCTTTGCAGCCCCAAGGAATGTAGCTGGTCAGGCTCCTCTTTCCACGGGATCATCCAGGCAAGAAAACTGGAGTGGGTTGCCAGTTCCTTCTCCAGGGGGTCTCCCCAGCCTGGGGATCAAACCCACATCTCCTACCTTCATCTCCTGCATGGGCAGGCAGAATCTTTACTACTGAGCCATCTGGAAAGTGCATAAGATGGCAAACTTAATTGATAAAGCCTGTGTGTGTTCTGATTGCTCGGTAGACCAGTAGTTTCCCTATCTGTTTCCCTCTCTTTGGGTTTCCATATTCCCTGAGACAAAATAACATTGAAATTAGGCCAAAAAATAATCCCATGATGGCCTCAAAGAGTTCATTGAGGTGAAAGGAAAAGTACTGTGTCTCTCTCTTTAGATCAAAAGCTGACAATGATTAATCTTCATGAGGAAGGTGTGTTGAAAGTTGAAATGGGCCAAAAGCTAGGTCTCTTGAGCCAAGTGATTAGCCAAAGTTTGAATGCAAAGGAAAAGTTCTTGAAGGAAATTAATACTCCAGTGAACACATGAATGATAAAAAAGTGAAACAGCTTTATTGCCAATATGGAGAAGGTTTCACTGATCTGCATAGAAGCTAAAAATAGCCACAACATTCTCTTAAGCCAAAGCCAATCCAGAGCAAGGCCCTAACTCTCTTAAATTCTTTGAAGGCTGAGAGGGTGAGGAAGCTTCAGAAGAAAAGGCTGCAAGTAGCAGAGGTCAGTTCATGAGGTTTGAAGAAATAAGCCATGTACATAATATAAAAGTGCAAGGTGAAGCAACAAGTGCTCATGTAGAAGCTGCAGCAGGTTATCCAGAATATCTAGCCAAAATATGAAGGCAGCTACACTAAACAGTAGATTTTCAGTGGAGATGAAACAGTCTTCTATTGGAGGAAGATGCCTCTAGGACTTTCATAGCTAGAGAAGAGAAGCTAATACCTGACTTCAAAGTTTCAAAGATCAGTCTGACTCTTCTTTTGTGGGAATGCAGCTGGTGACTTTCAGCTGAAGTCAGTGCTCAATTATCATTCTGAAATTCTAGGGTCCTTAAGATTTATGCTAAATCGACTGTTCTTGTGCTCTTTAAATGAGACAACAAACTCTGAATGATAGCACATCTGTGGACGATATGGTTTTACTAAATATTTTAAGCTCACTGTTGAGACCTACGGATCATTAAAAAAAAAAAAAAAAGATAACCTACCTGATCACCTGAGAGCTCTGAAGGAAATAGACAGTGAGATTAGTGTCTTCATGCTCACTAACACAGTATCTGTTCTGTAGCCCATGATCAAGATGTCATTTTGACTTTCAGGAATTATTATTTAAGAAATACATTTTATAAAGCTCTAACTGACTTACATAGTGATACCTCTGATAGATTTGGGAAAGGCAAGTTGAAAACTTTCTGGAAAGGATTCACCATTCTAGACACCATTAAAAACATTTGTGATTCACGGGAAGAGGTCAAAATACCAACATTCACAGGAGTTGGACGAAGTTGATTCCAACCCTCCTTCAGTGGAGGAAGTTATTACAGATGTGATGTAAATAGAATGAAAACTAAAATCAGAGGTGGGGCCTGAAGATGTGACCAAAATGCTGAAATATCATGATAAAATTCTACAATTGAGAAATTGCTTCTTATGATCAGCAGAGAAAGGGGTTTCTTGAGATGGAATCTACTCCTCTTGAAGATGCTGTAAAGACTGTTGAAATGACAACAGAGATTTAGATTATTACATAAGCCTAGTTGATAGAGCAGTGGCAGAGTTTGAGATGACCTACTCCAATTTTGAAAGAAGTTGTACTGTGAGTAAAATGCTCTCAGACAGCATTGTGTGCTACATAGAATTCATTTGTGAAGAGTCAGTCAATACAACAAATGACTTATTTTAAGAAATTACCTCAGCCATGCCAGCCTTCAACAACCAACACCCTGATCAGCCAACAGCCATCAACATAAGGCAAGACTCTCCACCAGCAAAAAGATTATGACTTACTGAAGCTTAGATAATGGTTAGCATTTTTTTAGGAAATTAATATTTTTAAATTAAGATATGTACAGTTTAGACATTTTGCTGTTGCACACTTAATTGTGCAGCTGCTCAGTCGTGTCCAACTCTTTGCGACCCCATGGACTGCAGGATGTCAGGTTTCACTGTCCGTTACCAAATCCCTGAGGTTGCTCAAACTCATGTCCATTGAGTTAGTGACACCATCCAACCATCTCTCCTCTATTGTCCCTTTCTCCTGCCTTCAGTCTTTCCTAGCATCAGAGTTTTTCTGATGAGTCAGCTCATCGAATTGGGTGGCAAAAGTACTGGAGCTTCAGCTGCAGCATCAGTCCTTCCAATGGATATTCAGGACTGATTTCTTTTATGATTGACGGGTTTGATCTTGCAGTCCAAGGGACTCTCATGATCTTCTCTAACTTCACAGTTCGAAAGCATCAGTTCTTTGGCACTCAGTATTTTTTATGGTCCAACTCTCACATCCATGCATGACTGCTGGAAAAACCATAGCTTTGACTAGAGGGACCTTTGTTGGCAAATAATGTCTCGGATTTTTAGTATGCTGTCTAGGTTTGTTTTAGCTTTTTCCCAAGGAGCAAGCATCTTCAGTCATTGCACTGATTTTGGAGATCAATAAAATAACATTTGTCACTGTTTCATTGTTTCTGCATCTATCAGTCATTCAAGGATGGGATTGGATGCCATGACCTTCGTTTTTTGAATGTTGAGCTTTAGGCCAGCTTTTTCACATTCCTCTTTCACTTTTATCAAGAGGCTCTTTCGTTCTTTGCTTTCTGCCATAGGGTGGTGTCATCTGCATATCTGAGGTTATTAATATTTCTCCCAGCAATCTTGATTCCAGCTTGTGCTTCATCCAGTCTGGCATTTCACATGATGTACTCTGCATATAAGTTATATATGCAGGATGAAAATATACAACCTTGACATACTTCTTTCCCAATTTAGAACCAGTCTATTATTCCAAGTTCGGTTCTCATTGTTGCTTCTTGACCTATACACAGATTTCTCAGGAGGCACGTTAGGTGGTCTGGTATTCCATCTGTTTCAGAATTTTCCACAGTTTGCTGTGATCCACACAGTCAAAGGCTTTGGCATAGACAATGAAACAGAAGTAAAGAATGGTCTTGATTTCTTGAAGATCCAGCAGATGTTGGCAATTTGAACTCTGGTTCCTCTGCCTTTTCTAAATCCAGCTTGAACATCTGGAAACTCTTGGTTCACTTACTGTTGAAGCCTAAGTTGGAGAATTTTGAGCATTACTTTGCTAGCATGTGAGATGAATGAGATTGTGCATTAGTTTGAGCATTCTTTAACATTGCCTTTCTTTGGGATTGGAATGAAAACTGACCTATTCCTTTGGCCATTGCTAAGGTTTCCAGGTTTACTGGCATACTGAGTGCAGCACTAACAGCATCATCTTTTAGGATTTGAAATAGCTCAACTGGAATTCCATCACCTCCACTAGCTTTGTTCACAGTGTTGCTTTCTAAGACCCACCTGACTTCGCATTCCAAGATGTCAGGCTTTAGGTAAGTGATCACACCATCGTGATTATCTGGGTCATGAAGATCTTTTTTGTATAGTTCTGTGTATTCTTGCCACCTCTTCTTAATATCTGCTACTTCTGTTTGGTCCATACTCTTTCTGTCCTTCATTGTTCCATCATTGCATGAAATGTTCCCTTGGTATCTCTAATTTTCTTGAAGAGACCATTAGTCTTTCCCATTCTATTGCTTTCCTCTGTTTCTTTGCATTGATCCCTGAGGAAGGTTTTCTTATTTCTCCTTGCTATTATTTGGAACTCTACATTCTAATGAGTATATCTTTCTTTTTCTCCTTTGCCTTTAGCTTCTCTTCTTTTCTCAGCTAGACTTGGATTACTGTGATATTGAATGCTTTGCATTGGAAACGAACAGAGATCATTCTGTCATTTTTGAGGTTGCGTCCAAGTACTGCATTTCAGACTCTTTTGTTGACTTTTTTCTTGAAGAGACCATTAGTCTTTCCCATTCTATTGCTTTCCTCTGTTTCTTTGCATTGATCCCTGAGGAAGGTTTTCTTATTTCTCCTTGCTATTATTTGGAACTCTACATTCTAATGAGTATATCTTTCTTTTTCTCCTTTGCCTTTAGCTTCTCTTCTTTTCTCAGCTAGACTTGGATTACTGTGATATTGAATGCTTTGCATTGGAAACGAACAGAGATCATTCTGTCATTTTTGAGGTTGCGTCCAAGTACTGCATTTCAGACTCTTTTGTTGACTATGATAGCTACTCCATTTCTTTTAAGGGATTCTTGCCCACAGTAACAGTACATTTTAGTTTGTGGATTCCTAAAATTTTGATGTTCACTCTTGCCATCTCCTGTTTGACCACTTCCAATTGGCTTTGATTCTTCGACCTAACATTCCAAGTTCCCATGCAGTCTTGCTCTTTACTGCATCGGACTTTACTTCCATCACCAGTCACATCCACAACTTGGTGCTGTTTTTGCTTTGGCTCCATCTCTTCATTCTTTCTGGAGTTTTATCTCCACTAATCTCTCATAGCATATTGGGCACCTACCGACCTGGGGAGTTCATCTTTCACTGTCCTATCTTTTTGCATTTTCATGCTGTTCATGGATTCTCAAGGCAAGAATACTGAAGTGTTTTGCCATTTCCTTCTCTTGTGGACCACGTTTTGTCAGAACTCTCCACCATGAACTCGTCCATCTTGGGTGGCCCTACATGGCAAAGCTCATAGGTATGGTATGACCTGGTTCTATTTGTGCCCTCTAAGAGTCTGTTTCCCCAGTTCTGTGTAAGTTCTGGTTGCTTTATGGTGGGGTTAATGGTGACCTCCTAAAAGAGGGCTTATGCCATATCCAGGCTATGTTTTTAAAAATATTTAATTTGCTTTTATCTTTGCATGTGAATCTCTGAAGCAAAGGTCAAATCACTGTTATTACTGTTCCCATAATTTTCATTTTGATTTAGGTTTTTAATGTTGTTATTAAACATTAGTGATTATGTACTCTCTTTGGTGTTCATGAGTCATTAATATGCCACATTGTTGGGTAACTACTAATTTTGGCAAGTGAGAAAAATATTTTGTTTTTAAAATAAGTTGTTAAGGGAGTAGAACAAAGTATTCACTTGATTTTTTCCCTATTTATGGCTTGCAAGCAGAATGCACATTTTCATCATTAAGTACATATTTTTTAAGTACCATATTGATTATATTCTGGCTGCCTATCATCATGCTTTATTAAGTAGGAGGAGAAAGGGATGAAAGAGAAGAGGATGAGATGGTTGGATGGCATCACAAACTCAATGGACATGAATCTGAGTAAACTCTGGGAATTGGTGACAGGGAGGCCAGGCATGCTGCAGTCCATGGGTTCGAAAAGAGTTGGACATGACTGAGCGACTGAACTGAACTGAACCGTGACTTAGATCTGCCACATAATCACTTAGGATAATAAGGTGACACGAATCGAGAGTCCTCTTAAAAAATGGGGGAGGGTGTATTTTTGTTTCAAATTTACTTCTGGCTACATTGGCCCTACAAATAGCTGTGAAAAGAAGAGAAGCCAAAAGGAAAGGAGAAAAGGAAAGATATAAGCATCTGAATGCAGAGATACAAAGAATAGCAAGAAGAGATCAGTGCAAAGAAATAGAGGAAAACAACAGAATGGGAAAGACTAGAGATCTCTTCAAGAAAATTAGAGATACCAAGGGAACATTTCATGCAAAGATGGGCTCGATAAAGGACAGAAATGGTCTGGACCTAACAGAAGCAGAAGATATTAAGAAGAGGTGGCAAGAATACACGGAAGAACTGTACAAAAAAGATCTTCATGACCCAGATAATCATGATGATGTGATGACTAATCTAGAGCCAGACATCTTGGAATGTGAAGTCAAGTGGGCCTTAGGAAGCATCACCACAAACAAAGCTAGTGGAGGTGATAGAATTCCAGTTGAGCTATTTCAAATCCTGAAAGATGATGCTGTGAAAGTGCTGCACTCAATATGCCAGCAAATTTGGAAAACTCAGCAGTGGCCACAGGACTGGAAAAGGTCAGTTTTCATCCCAATTCCAAAGAAAGGCAATGCCAAAGACTGCTCAAACTACTGCACAATTGCACTCATCTCACATGCTAGTAAAGTAATGCTCGAAATTCTCCAAGCCAGACTTTAGCAATACGTGAACCATGAACTCCCTGATGTTCAAGCTGGTTTTAGAAAAGGCAGAGGAACCAGAGATCAAATTGCCAACATCCGCTGGATCATGAAAAAGCAGGAGAGTTCCAGAAAAACATCTATTTCTGCTTTATTGAATATGCCAAAGCCTTTGACTGTGTGGATCACAATAAACTGTGGAAAATTCTGAAAGAGATGGGAATACCAGACCACCTAACCTGCCTCTTGAGAAATCTGTATACAGGTCAGGAAGCAACATTTTAACAAGTAATGAATAAATGCAGATGAGGTACCATTCTGGGCATCTGGGAAACATCAGTGAACAAATCAAAGATGCCTACCCCTGTGAGGAAAAATATACAATAAATAAACTATAATAAGTAAATTTTATAGTATGTTATAATGATAAGTGCTATGGAAAGGTAAAGGGCTTCCCTGGTGGCTCAATGGTAAAAGAATCTGCCTGCCCATGCATGAGATGTGGGTTCAATCCCTGGTCTAGGAAGATCCCCTGGAGAAGAAAATGGCAACCCACTCCAGTATTTTAGCGTAGGAAATTCCATGGACAGAGGAGCCTGGCGAGCTGTAGTCTATGGGGTTGCAAAAGAGTTGGACACGACTTAGCAACTGACCAACAAAAACATATGGAAATAGAAAACATGGAACGGGTTAAGAGGGCTGGGATGGATTAAGGTACAGAAGAAGGTTCAAGTTATAGTACTTGAACCATATATAAGAGTACTCATATTCTCTTCTGTGGAGAACAGGATTTAAGCAAAGACTTGAAGGAGGTGAGGGAATTAACTCATTTCCTTCAAGTCTTTGAAGATCCCAAAAAAAGAGGCTTCCAGATAGTGAAATGAACAAGAGCAAAGACCCTCACACAGGAATATGCTTGGTGAGTTTGAGAAGAAGCTTGGAGGCCAGTGAGTCTGGAGCAAAATGCCTCAGCAGGGAATAGGAGGGGAAGAAAGAAGCAAAGCAGGGAGCATCAATGATGGCAGCTTGTGGGCCATTACAAACACTGTGGCTTTTACTCTGTGTGAAATGGGGAACTGTTGATGGGCTTTGAGTAGTGGAGAGACATCTTATTTTTGCAAGATTCACTCAGGCATTGCTAAGTCGCTTCAGTCGTGTCCAACTCTGTGTGACCCCAGAGACGACAGCCCACCAGGCTCCCCCGTCCCTGGGATTCTCCAGGCAAGAACACTGGAGTGGGTTGCCATTTCCTTCTCCAACTCAGGTCATTATGTGGAGAATAAAATTGTAGCAGGGCCAAGATAGAAGCAGAAAAACCTGTTAGGAGGTAACTATGAGAGAGGAGGATGCCTCAGGCAAGAGAAGTAGCATAAAGTGGGGCAGATGAGAGCCAGATTTTGGATTTAGCATCATGGGGGAAGGATGTGGGGTGTAATCCTTATGTTAGTAGCTCAGTCATGTCTGACTCTTTGCTACTCCACAACCTGTAGCCTGCCAGGCTCCTCTGTCCATGGAATTCTCCAGTCAAGAATACTGGATTGGGTTGCCATTTCCTTCTCCAGGGGATCTTCCCAACCCAGGGATTGAACCTGGGTCTCCTGCACTGTAGGCAGATTCTTTACCATCTGACTGCCAGGGAAGCCCAGATAACAAACAGGGGAGAGCCAAAGATGTCTCCAGGGATTTTGCCCTGAGCAACTACTACAATGGAGGTATCATGGACCAATGTGGGAAGACCATGGAAGAGGCAGATTAGGATGTGAAGAGCAGGAATTCATGAAAGAACATGAATTTTGTTGTTGTCTGAAAATGTTCTGTTGACACTTTCTGGTAAGACGGAATAAATATAAGGAGAGTGGGTGTCAGCAGTCTGAAACAAAATCTGGGATTCAGCAGAGCAGCACATTTTAGAAGTGCTCCATTTCAAATTCCCAACACTTGATATCAGAGACAACATTGTGAGGAAAAACACAGAAACCAATGTCTTTGAATCTAAAAGTGATTGTGAATAATTAGACTGTGAACATGAAAATAATCTAAAAACACCTCAAATGATTTACTACAGTTACCTCTTTATACATGACCTGAGAATAAAATATGATTTTAAAAATCTACTAGATAGGACTAAATTTTCAAAAAATAGAAAATAACTTCATGGTAAGAAATCACCATGTAATAGTTTAATGGGCAATGGTTTTCTTAGTGACACACAAAAAAATCTTTAAATTGGATACAAGGAAATAATGATGATTAAAAATAACTAATACTTACTAGCCACAATGAGCTAGGGACAGTGCTAAGTGCTATACATAGAATTTTTTCTTTTTCACTCTCACAACAATCCTATGAAGTAGTAACCAATTTCCCTCCTTTTAAGAGAATGCCCAAAATAGTGAAGAAAACTTATGTGTCTTTTGTATGTCCCATACAATCTTTGTGCTTTGCTACTTTTTCCCCTTTGGAAAAAATTATCAGCCTCCTATTTAATAATTCCTCACCTTTAAGAACTTTAAGAAGGAAATCTTTAGCATGGGTCTTAGATGCCTGCTGCACTTATTATCCCAAGTCCAGCTGCTCTCTCTGCTACACATAAACTACTAATTCCAGTCTTTGTGTGGGTTTGAGGTTTGGTTTGGTTCCCTTTTTCAAGTCAAAAAACAGGCATAGGAGACTTCCCAGTGGCTAGGACTCCGTGACCCCAATGCAGGGAGTTCCAGTTTGATCCCGGGTAGGGGAAAGTGAAAGTGAAAGTCACTCAGTCATGTCTGACTCTTGTGATCCCATGGGCATACAGTCTATGGAATTCTCTAGGCCAAAATACTTGAGTGGATAGCCTTTCCCTCCTCCAGGAAATCTTCACAACCCAGGGATCAAATCCAGGTCTCCCACATTGTGGGTAGATTCTTTATCAGGTGAGCCACAAAGGAAGCCCAAGAATACTGGAGTGGGTAGCCTATTCCTTCTTCAGCGGATCTTCCCAACCCAGGAATTGAAACGGGGTCTCCTGCATTACAGGCGGATTCTTTAGGAACTGAGCTATCAGGGAATTGGATCTCAAGTGCTACAACTAAAGATCCCATGTGCCACAACTGGGACCTAACACAGCCAAATAAATAAATAAATATTTTTTTCAAAAACAATAAGCACAAAAGGAGGTGCAGGGCTAAAGGGATGAGTACATTTTGCCCCTGCCTTGAGGCACTTGCAGTCTAATTGGTGAAACAACACATGAGTGGGTAATCTACTGCCTCTCACATGCCAGGTGCTCTGTCTGTGTGCAGCAAGCTCTGACCGTGCAGCGGCAATTTAGGGCAGGCCCTAACGGAAAGAACGAGTGGGTGTTTCCTCAGCTCCTTCAGCTTCATGCTGGATTATGGGCCATTCCGGTAAACATTCCTGGGCTGCAGTGAGCCACTTAGGGGGGAAGGGGGGGGTGTTTTGATAACTCTTTCATACTTTGTATCATGTAGGCCACAAGAGCATACACTGTTTGTTTAATCTTGGACTAAAGATGACAGACTAGGTTCTAAGTAAGTCCTGAAAATGATTCAGTTCCAGCTTCCCAGGAAAAAAAAACCAACTCTGACACACAATTACAAAAGCATGGTACTGGCTGGGCTCAGAAACCACAGTTACAAAAACTATTTAGCAATGTACTGTAGAATAAATGTTCATTGACATTTACAGAGTATTAGTCAATAATATATTAAACAATGACATTTACAGAGTATTAGTCAATAATATATTAAACAATAACATTTACAGACTCATTACATGAATCTACACAGGGTACTTGTACTGGGGTCAGGGAGTGGGGGAAAAAAAGGACGTAGATCATCTTGGAAAAGGATCAGTCTAGTTAGGGAGCCTCTGTGAACCTAGAATGAAAACAAGAGTTATAAACACACCAAATTCTAGTAAATTCAATCCCATTTTACTGATGTTTATAATCCTCATTCATAGTTTGAGACTATGTGCACTAAGGGACCTCTTACATTAACAGCATCTCAGAACTGTGACAATATCTGCTCAAACCAATGGATTAGGATGAAATGAAGTTTTTTTTTTTTTTTTTCCTGATCTGCAACTACAAGACCCTAATGGTATAAAATTTGCTTGTACAGGGGAGGGATGAGCAAGAATGTGCTCTAAGTTCAGCTGGCAAGAAGATATTTCCTAGAAGAAGCAACACTGTAGTTATGCAATTTACAGAACCCTATACCAAATCACTGTCATTTTTGACAGGTCCCTTGGGGGGGCGGTGAGGGGAGAAAGTGTGTCAAATACTAAAATATAAGATTTTAGCTGACTGGACTAGATTCCTTGCTAAAAGCTGTCTACACGGAAGCAACACTGGCAATCATGACACTGAAAAATTTTAAGGGTTTTTATTCTCATCTGCAGCCCTGGGATGTGTACAGACAAAAAGATTTATTCTCTCCTTCCCCATCATCCTTACAGACTCAAGTAACTTCATCTAAATTCCTTGTAGAGGGAAGGGCTAAAAACCTAGGTGGGAGGAACTTTTGAAAATAGTGTCTCTTCCCCATCCCATCTTTGGATGTTACTGATGGAAATGGTCTATGTGTAAAAAAGAGAAAACCTGAGAATCACTCATCTGAAATATCTGAACACACAACCAGATCATACAGATAGTTTCAGGAGACACAGTAACTGCTACCGTTAAGCTCACCTCCAGTAGCATTCCACTATATAGAGACGGGATGCCTGCTAGGGTGTGGTTTGAACCGCTGTATCCTGTACCTGAGTTTAGGTAATAACAACTCCTGTGAGGGCGTGAGTCAGCTGTGTTGTTTTCCAGTGTCACCAAGACTACATACATGACTAAACCACAACTAACAGAGATCAGAAAAGTTTTATCAAGATGCATGTGAACATCAGCGTGAAGACTGAGGCAATTAATGACCACTTCACCCTTTTTATTCATATATTGAAAGAAATGTTAACTCTTCTAGAGAGGAAATGTGCTCCGATACTTTTGAAGTACATCCTATGATAAATTATATTTCACTTCAGCACAGTAAAGCATCAGTTTTTAAGCCCCAAAAGACATTTTGTGTGGATGCTTTGCTTTCTTTGAATAAGCATTAAGGAGCAAAGGCATTAAACCTAAAGGGAAAGGAGTTAAGAATCCAGTAAGACAGTTACAAAGGTAAGAGAAACCTATCTTTTTGGACTGATGTTGAAGCTGAAACTCCAAACTTTGGCCACCTGATGTGAAGAGCTGACTCATTTGAAAAGACCCTGATGCTGGGAAAGATTGAGGGGAGGAGGAGAAGGGGACAACAGAGGATGAGATGGTTGGATGGCATCACCGACTCAATGGATATAAGTGTGAGTGGACTCCGGGAGTTGGTGATGGAGAGAGAGGCCTGGCGTGCTGCGGTCCACAGGGTCGGAAAGAGTCAGACACTGAGAGACTGAACTGAACTGAATGAACGCCGTAGATATTTGACTGCTATAACTAGTGAGAGAGTAGTGTAGCCAAAAATGCAGTACTTGGACAGGACTGCAAAAAAGAAAGCCGTTATCCTTAGAAAGTCAATTGTTTCCACCTTCTCAGGGTTACTAATGCTGTTTTCCCACAGCTGTAGATATTTGACTGCTATAACTAGTAAGAGAGTAGTGTAGCCAAAAATGCAGTACTTGGACAGGACTGCAAAAAAGAAAGCTGTTATCCTTAGAAAGTCAATTGTTTCCACCTTCTCAGGGTTACTAATGCTGTTTTCCCACAACTTCTTGGAAAAATATTGCTGTTTTCTCTGGGCTCTTTCCAGGTGCTTTATTGAGAGAGTAAAATGGAGGACGAGGAAAATACCGTAACAACTTCACTGTGGAAGGATGGGAAACGCTGACCTCAAACTGCTTCTGTTCTTTCTGTATAAAATTCTCATATGCGTAATTGTGGAGGAAGAAGGATGATCAGAGAATATGGCATTGGTCATTTGCTGACTGTTTTAACACAATAATTCTCAAACATATTCATCCTTTATAGTCTAAATAAGAGCTTCTAAAACATTCTGTGGTAAAGGACCAAATTTTAAAATTTCCAATCTACTGCAAGCTTTTATAAATTGCAGTAGAAATGAGTTACTAGAAAAGTAAATTTTTAAAAATATACAAAATATAAGCCCTCAGATTTTGTATTAGTGATTTCAACAGGCATAAAATACTCTGTCAAATTGCTATTAAAGTTTATAAAAGCTTATTCTCAGCTTCTGTGCTTACCTTGTGGCAGGTGGATCACAAAATATTCTGAACTACAGTATGGAAAGAATTGTCTTAACCACGTACCTATCCACAAACATGGGACACATATACATCACAGAAGCACACAAAAACACATCAAAGTAAAGATAAATTTCTATCCATTTAAAAAACAATTTAAATATATATAAAATAATTGTTTTACATATTTCTTTAAAATTCACTTTATACCAAAAAAGTTGATGAGAAAGCAGCAGTCTCCTATCTCACCTCTCCCTTTCAGTACCTACCCAAAGTGGCAGCTGTCTAACAATCACACCTATCAGGGGAGCTGTCATTGCCAACCTCCCTTCCCCCAGCCTGACTTTCCTCCTGGGGCTCTCTTCTCACAGCTGCTGACCTGGGTATTCCCTCTGCTTCTCTTCTAGCAAGGGTACCCTTTGAGAAAGACAATAATACTGTTCAAAATATTTGCTGCTCCTGCCTTGGGATTGATTATACTCACCCCATTGATGTCAGGCTTGGTTATGAGTTGTGATGTCCCATCCGATGGGAGGATTTTCCATCTCTGCCTTGTTAAACTCAGAAGTGACCATGTGACTTGCTTTGGCCAATGACATGTGACTTTCCAAGGTGGAAACTTAAGAGATAGTTCTATCATCTCTTTTCCCTCTGCAACGAGTCTGGCAATTTCACAGATAAAGAATGCTCCACCAGCCTGAGTCCAATTATGATGATGAAAAGGAGCAGAACTACACAATGGGCACACTGGGTGAAAAGAAATAAACCTACACTGCAAACCACTGAGAGTTTGGTATTGTTTGTGACTGCATCAGAGCCTGAGTTGATGAATATATCTGTATTTCCTAGATCTCCTTTGTTTGTTTTATGCTCTAATTTTGGCAATTTATCTTCCAGTAGCTTCATGAGAAGAACTGGCAACCAACCCCACTACTCTTGCCTGGAAAATTCCATGGATGGAGGAGCCTGGTAGGCTATGGTCCATGGGGTGGCAAAGAGTCGGACACAACTGGGCGACTTCACTTTCTTTCTATAGTTCCTTTTGGAGAAAGAAATGGCAACCCACTCCAGTGTTCTTGCCTAGAGAGTCCCATGGACAGAGGGGCCTGGTGGGCTATAGTCTATGGGGTTGCAAAGAGTCAGACATGACCAAGCAACTAACACACACACAGCTTCCTAAGAAAGTGTCTATAACAGGCAAAGATCTAATATGTCTGAAAATAATAGAATACTGAATTTGAAATAATTTTTCTCTCAGAATCAGAAAGCATTGAGACATTGTCTTCTAGTTTCCAATGATGCTGTTGAGAAGACCACTGTTATTTTTATTTCTAGGCCTTTGTGTGTATCTTCACCCACTCCCAGAGGCTTTTAATGGCTGTTCTAAAATTTTGTGGTCATGTGCTTTGTTATGGGTCTTTTTCAAGAATCTGAGTATCTCTTTCTATCTTAATGCTCATGTTTTTCAAATCTAGGACAGAATCTACAATATTTCTCTTAAGATCATCTTTTTTAAAAAATAAAAATTTTCATTTCATCAAAGTTTGCAGAGTCAACAACCTTCTCACTGAATATTTACTGTTCTGCAGGGATAGCCACTTTGACTTTTTTTTTAGCTAGTTCTTTGGTATTGACTTCCATATCTCTACACATATATTTAATTGTGGTAACATGATATTTCTGTTTTAAGCATCATTTATTTTCATTATGGAAATGAGGATTTATTTTCCTTCTTTGCACACCCACAACATACATGCTCCTTTCACTATACATCATAACTTTAATTAGATTAATCATGAGTATTTACATTATTGGGACCTTGTATTCCAGTTAGATTTGAGTCATGTAATAACTATGATTACTTTTCCTCTCCCACCAACCTTTTTGTTTTCCCTGGAGTTAATAATTGTATTGTTCTTTTCATTTACTTTTCATTAACCAGGGCTTCCCTGGTGGCTCAGAGGTTAAAGCATCTGCCTGCAATGTGGGAGACCCGGGTTCGATCCCTGGGTCGGGAAGATTCCCTGGAGAAGGAAATGACAACCCATTCCAGCATTCTTGCTTGGAGAATCTCATGGACTAAGGAGCCTGGTGGGCTGCAGTCCATGGGGTCACAAAGAGTCGGACACGACTGAGTGACTTTACTTAGTTTCTTAGGCATATATTGGCAATTCAAAGCTCTCTACTGCTCATTTAAATTTCATCTCAGTACATTTTTACTGGTTTGTTGGTTAGCTGGTTGGATAGTTTGTTGGTTTCTCTCTTTCCTGCTGGACAATTCCCTTAAGTTCACTGAAGTACTCCCAAATGGAGGTCCTTTCTCCTCATTTCTCAAGAAAGAAGGATTGAGTATACTTTAGTTAGCAGTTTGTTAGCTGGGTTTATAATTTTAAATATTTGGGCAAATGTTCCGTAGGCCTCTTTTTATGCTCTTTTCCCAGGCTCTCCAATGGCATAAAGCAGACACGGCCACTAACCCCTGAACTCTGGGTTCCTGTCAGGCAAATTTGCTTCCTTCTCATCAGTACCCCTTCTGCAGGCTTAGGTATCAGTTTCCCCAACTCTGCTAAGTCAGTTACCCTTCCTCCATCCATCCTATCTTCTAAGCATGTTGTTGAATTCTCTCAACTGCTGTTGTCAGCTTTTCTGTTCCTTTTGTCCTTGAGGGGTTGTGGAAGTATCCTATTGCTGCTGTGACAGATTATCACAAACAAAATGTCTTCAAACAACACAAGTTTATTATCTTAAATTGCTGGAGGTCTGAAGTCCGTAATCAGTCTCAGATGGCTAAAATCAAGGTGTTGGCAGGTGGCATCGTGTCAGGAAACTGTGAGGGAGAATCTGTTCCTTTGCCTTTGCAAGCTCCTACAGGGTATCTGCCAGAGAAGGCAATGGCACCCCACTCCAGTACTCTTGCCTGGAAAATCCCATGGGCGGAGGAGTCTGGTAGACTGCAGTCTATGGGGTCGCTAAGAGTCGGACATGACTGAGTGACTTAGCAGTAGCACAGGGTATCTGCATTTGTTGGCTAGCGATCTCATCCTCTATCCTCAAAGCCAGCTGCAGAGCATCTTCCATTCTCTCTCTCTCTCTCCTGCCTCCTTCCTTCCCTTATAAAAAGCTTTGTGAAGTCGTGTCCAACTCTTTGCAACCCCATGGACTATAGCCCGCCAGGCTCCTCTGTCCATGGAATTCTTCAGGCAAAAATACTAGAGGGGGCAGCCATTTCCTTCTCTAGGGGATCTTCCTGACCCAGGGGTTGAACTCAGGTCTCCTGCATTGCAAGAGGATTCTTTACTATCTTCTTGCCTGGAAAATCCCATGGGCGGAGGAGTCTGGTAGACTGCAGTCTATGGGGTCGCTAAGAGTCGGACATGACTGAGTGACTTAGCAGTAGCACAGGGTATCTGCATTTGTTGGCTAGCGATCTCATCCTCTATCCTCAAAGCCAGCTGCAGAGCATCTTCCATTCTCTCTCTCTCTCTCCTGCCTCCTTCCTTCCCTTATAAAAAGCTTTGTGAAGTCGTGTCCAACTCTTTGCAACCCCATGGACTATAGCCCGCCAGGCTCCTCTGTCCATGGAATTCTTCAGGCAAAAATACTAGAGGGGGCAGCCATTTCCTTCTCTAGGGGATCTTCCTGACCCAGGGGTTGAACTCAGGTCTCCTGCATTGCAAGAGGATTCTTTACTATCTGATCCACCCTGGAAGACCTCGGGGATTACACTGGGTCCACTCAAACAATCTAAGATAATCACCATATCTCAAAATTCTTAATTTAGTCACATCTGCAAAGTCCTTTTTTTTCAAATAAGACAGTCACAGGTCCCAGGAATTAAGACAGTATTTATGAAGGGAATGTTATTCTGTCTATCGTAAGGGTTTACACTTTTCTTACCCCTTTAGTGTGGAGTGTCAGAAATGAGCAAAGCAAAAAGTATGTGTTCAATCACCTTGATCAGGAGCCCAAATAGTATGTGTACTATTTCCAATCCCTGGGATTCTTCTCAAATCTTTTTTCAAATAGATAAAAATAACAGATAGGAATAATAATAGAAATAACCAAATATCACTGAAGCCTTTAATCTATACATGAGATTAGAACAGCCTTCAGAAATTTTTCATGAATCATGAGTGTCACTGTTTGGAAGAGAATCTGGCAGAGTAGAAATGGGAAGAAAATGAATAAAAGTGGAAAACAGAACAAAGGAGTGGGAAAAAACATTTTTGAAGGAGGTGCTTACAATATATGAAATACGCTTGACACTCAGTAATATGGGTGTTAACCACAGACTGACAGACAAGAATCAAAGATGAGAAGAGAAAGGTCATATCACATATGAAAAAAAAGCTAAATTTAGAATTGGAATTTCTAAATGCAAACCCCAATTCTCAAACTTACAGTCTGATCTTGTGCAAGTCAATCAGGTGTCTCGGTTGTACAGCTGAGGCCGAAACCCTCAAAAAAAGTTATCTCAATTTAAATTCGCAAACGTATATGAAAGACTTCAGGGAGCCATCCATCACACTGCAGTTGGATGTTAGTTGAATCTAAAGCAGAAATCAGCACTAACTGAAAACTAGCATTATGGCAAAGCAATGATAACATCAGAACCCAAAAGCTGGAAAGCAGACTAAAAGAAAGTTTTCTTTCCTATTTCTAAAACAGTGGACTTAAAAAAATAAAGAAAGAAAGAAAAAGATGGACTAGTCCAACCATAAGAAAATTCACCTTAATGCATGGTTATGATTGCAGATATTCTATAGAAATACCACTTCTACTCATATTATTATTTTTTTTTACCGAACTCCTTCAGTGTGCCAAACACCATGCTAGGTATTAAGGATATAGCAGTGAATAAGGCAGATGCAATCGCTGCCCTCACAGAGGTTACAGTCTAGCAGGGAACCAGACAATTAAACAAAAAATGGCAAGTTTGTGTGATAGGTGATTTAATGGGAACCAAAACATGGAATTCAGGCAGTGAAATCAGACTAGGGTGCAAGTCTGAGGTAGGGGGTTAACTACCGTGCTCAGAGTTCATGGCACGCCCTTCAGAGCTCAGCCACACAGCAGGAATTAGCAAAGCAAAAATGAAAGGGGATGGTTAGACAGAGGGTGCCAAGGAGCCTACTCCTTCACCTAGGAAGACTGACAAGGTATTTTGGAAACTTTTTAGCCTAATTCTTGTGTCGTGTATGAAATGGTGACAGGACCAATATGAGAGGAAAGTGCTTGTATTACTATGATGCTTATCAGACCCACACTATGGAATAATAATTACTTTGCTTTCTTCTCAAAGTAAATTCCCTCTCCTACTTATTCTACAACCAGGCAGTGGAGTGCAGTGGCTAAGAGTGCCACTGTGGAATCAGTTTGTCAGCTCTGGAAATCAGGCTCTGGAATCAGGTTGCCAGCTTGGGTTCACATTGTCACTCTTGCCACTTGCTAGTTCTAAGACCTTGGAGACGTTATTTTCTTTATCCCTTCAGGCTTCAGCTTACTTATGTACAAAATGTTCCTAATGTTACTATTTTCCTCATTAAGTTATTATAAGGATTATGTTAGTTAATAAGTCAAAAGTGGTTAAAACAGTGCCCAGCACAAAGTAAGAACTCAATAAATTTTCACTTATTGCTGCTACCAGTTTTATTTGCCAACCACTGGCCTTTTGTAATTTCCAGGAGGATAAGAGGTCAGTTGATTTTGTTTACATGGCATTGCTTTCAGTCACAAGGAAGACAAGAATGCAGCAGGACTACTAGCTTACCAACTGGTCCTCAAAATAGAAATAAGAAGCAACCAGAACCTTGCTGATCAGGTCTTCAGTTCTGACTCTGAACATGGGAAGATCAGAAAGCTTCAAAGAGGTCTTCGTCTCTTTCAGGTTATATAGAACTAAGACAGAGATGGTAGAGTGTGACCATGCTGAAATCAGGTCCCACAAGAAGGCAGTACTTTGGTGGACTCTTATGATTCTGGCTGTAATACAGAAATAATATTTACAGACGCATTTAGAGATGATCAAGCTAAGAGAGACCTGTTTATGCAAACCAATGCCAGGAGATTAAGTCCAGAATTTCAACTGCACTCAGTCATCAAACATTTGAGTGGCAGCTATGTATAAAATACTGTTCTAAATGTTAAGAATATAGCAGTCAAAAAAGAGACAAAAGTCCCTGCAAACATATTAAATGAGCTAAGTATATATCATACCAGAAAGTGACAGGTGCCATGGAGAATAATAAAGTACCAAAAGGAGACGGAGAGAGCAAAAGAGCAAAGAGAGGGTAGGGTGTGGGGTGAACAGTGTTCATCAGGGTAATAAGGGAAGGCCTCACGGAGATGGGAACATTTAAGCAAAGACCTGAGGAGGTGAGAAGGACATGGAAACGTCTCAAAGGAGCATCCTGATCAGAAAGAACAGCAAATTTGAGTTCCTGAGGAGAGTGTGTCCAAAGTGTTGAGGAACAGCAAGGTGGTCAATGGGCCTGAGCAGTGACAGTTAGGGTGAGAAGAGCAGGAAGTAGATCAGAAAGGAAATAGGGTCTTGTAAACCTAACTGTAAGAATCACAGCCTTTTCTGAGTGAGGTGGGAGCTACTAGATAGCTTTGAACAGAATCATAGTTTAAAAGGATCACACTGGCTGCTGGGCTGAGAAAAGAATGAAAGTTAATGGAGGCTGATATGAAATCCTTATTGAAGGTAACGGCAGCTTGGACCAAGGTGGTATCAGTGGAGATGGGAGAATTAGTCACATATTTTGAAGAAACAGCAGCAGGATTTGATGACAGATTGGATGTGAGGTGTAAAAAGAGTTGCTGAGTCAGCCTCAGCAGTGGAAATGATGGAGTTACCATTAACTGAGACAGAGAAGGTTGTAAGTATAGAAGATTTTTGAGCAGAGGAGAGATCAGGAGTTTAGTTTTAGATATAATAAAATGGAGAGGTCTATTAAACATCCAAGGCTTCCCTGGTAACTCAGTTGGTAAAGAATCCACCTGCAATGCAGGAGATCCCAGTTCAATTCCTGGGTCAGGAAGACCCACTGGAGAAGGGATAGGCTACCCATTCCAGTATTTTGGCATGGAGAATTCCATGGACTGTATAGTCCATGGGGTTGCAAAGAGTCAGGCACAACTGAGCGACTCTCACTTTTCAGAGGTCTATTATATATCCTTGGATACACAAGGCCTAATCTGAGACTAGGAAGTTGTGAGCACATTTATAATATCTGATGCTGTAACACTGAATGAGGTACTGAGGGAGAGAGCATGAAACAGAAGAGGTGCAAGGTCAGAGACCTGGGGCATCCAATCGTAAGAGGTCAGTGAGCAAAAGGGATTGAGAACAAGACTGCTGCTGCTGCTGCTGCTAAGTCGCTTCAGTTGTGTCTGACTCTGTGCGACCCCACAAACGGCAGCCCACCAGGCTCCCCGTCCCTGAGATTCTCCAGGCAAGAACACTGGAGTGAGTTGCCATTTCCTTCTCCAATGTGTGAAAGTGAAAAGTGAAAGTGAAGTCGCTCAGTCGTGTTTGACTCATAGCGACCCCGTGGGCTGCAGCCTACAGCAGTGCATTATGAATATCAGGAGAGTAAAGAAACAAGTGTAACACTGTAACACTGAAGAAACAAGTGTAACAAGTGAAGTTACATGGGAGGTTGTGCAAAACTGTGTCAAATGCTGCTGGTAGGTCAACTGAAAAGACTGAGAACAGGCCATTGGACTAAGTAACAGAGAGCAGTTTTGGTGGAATTCTGAAGGCCAAGAACTAGTTGGAGTGAATTTAACAGAAAATGTGAGGAAGGAATTGGGATGGTAAATACAGAACTCTTTCAGGGATATGCATTGTAAAGAGCAAAAAAAAGGGTGGGGGACAGTAGCTAGGGGAGAAAGTAGAAATAGTTTTGTTGTTATTGTTGACAATTATTTTTAAGAAGCAAAATATTAATTTACATTGTTTCAGTTGCTAAGCCATGTCTGACTTTTTGTGACCCCATGAACTGCAGCATGCCAGGCTTCTCTGTTCATCACTATCTCCCTGAGTTTCTTCAAACTCATGCCTATTGAGTCAGTGATGCCATCCAACCATCTCATGCTCTGTCACCCGCTTCTCCACTTGCCCTTAATTTTTCCCAGCATCAGTCTTTATCAATGAATGAGTCAGCTCTTTGAATTAGGTGGCCAAAGTATTGGAGCTTCAGCATCAGTCCTTCCAATCTACCATATCTAACTAGTAAACTAGTAAGCTAGTAAACTAGTCCTTCCAATCTACCATATCTAACTAGTAAACAGAACACAAATAGATGTAACTGATCAGTGCTTTCTCCTCCTCTTGGAAAACTGTTGGGATAGTCCAATTAAAGTCACAAGACTAATTCATGGGCACGGACAATAGCTCCACCTTACACTGTTTCCAATTATGAAGACTCTCAAGCACCCATCTACACTGCAGGGAAAGAACTGCTAAGTAGATCAGATGCTGTAATCAACTGGGCAGGGTACCTCTCCTGTGACCAGTGCCGGAGAAACTCTAACCATTCATTACTTCCTTCATTCAAGAAACATTACTGAGCGCCTGTTATATGCCAATTACTAGGGATACAAGTCCAGCAAAATATTAACATTGCTTTTAGGAAGTTCAATAGAAGAGAAAGGAGTTCCATAAAGGAGAAACCATTCTTTATGGTTCAATAAAGGATGCAAACAAGCAAGGAAATCAAACCAGTCAATTCTGAAGGAAATCAACTCTGAATATTCATTGGAAGGATTGATGCTGAAGCTTCAATACTTTGGCACCTGATTTGAAGAGTCAACTCACTGGAAAACACCCTGATGTCTGCAAAGACTGAAGGCCAAAGGAGAAAGGGGTGGCAGAGGATGAGATGGTTAGATATGTAATGTTAGACGTTTAGACATGTTAGAACCATTTAGTGACTGAACCACAAGCAAATAAATAGTTCTCATTTAATGGTAAAAGAGGTATGTGTACATATAAGAGACAAAATTTCAATTAAATAGTTAACTGCTTAGTATGGGGACATCTAGGTCATTTCTTTTTTCTGTTATAGATGGGCTTCCCTGGGGGCTCACAAATCCACCTACCAGTGCAGGAGACATGGGTTCAGTCTCTTGGTCAGGAAATTCTTCTGGAGAAGGCAATGGCAACTCACTCCAGTATTCTTGCCTGGGAAATTCCATGGACAGAGGAGCCTGGCAGACTACAGTTCATGTGATCACAAAAGCATCAGACTTAACAACAATCAAAGACACTTCTATTTAAAATGTGTATATTAGCAGGGAAACCAATAAACAATGAACATAAAAAGTAGTGAAACAGAAAGTGTATCTGAAATAATGACTGCTATAGGGAAAAATAGAGGTAGCTGAGGGAGGTGTCAAATTGTAATTTAAAACAGTATGAGCAAGGCCTCAGTGAGAAAGTGGCCGTTGGGGCAAAGACCTGAAGGAGGTGAGGGAGTCAGCTATTTTCAAATTTGGAAAAAACATTTTAAGCACTGAAACTGAGCCAAGGTGCTAAGGTGGAAGCGTAGCTGGGATGTGGCAGTGGGAGAAGTAGGGGAACGTCTTAAGAAGCAATTGCAGTAATCCAGGCAAGAGATGAAGGTATTGCAGATCCAGGTCACCTGCACCTGCAGGGGAGGGAGCAATCAGTTTTTGGATATATTTTGAAGGTACAGCCAATAGAATTACCTACAAGAATAGATGTGGAATAAGAGAGAAAAGAAGGTACTAAGAATCATTCCAAGATTTCTAACCTCAGCAACTAAGATGGAAAACGCTGCAGGTGCAGATGCTGAGGGGGAAATCAGCTCAGTGTTGGACATATTGAGCTTGAGACGTCTATTGGACACCTCTGTTGCACCTAGGATCCTCTTGGCCTTCTTGCCTGTGGGACGATTTGCAACTTATTTTGTCCCTATTGCCATGGCTACCCAACCTCAGGCAGTAACCACCCAATAGTGCTTTGCCTCATACTCAGGCCACACATCTCACACAAAGGTCTGCTTGGTACCCACACAAAACATAACTGTGTATATGTTCCAGAGGAGGGTAGTGTTAGCATCCTCTGATTGAATCTTAACCTTCTCTCCTGACTCACTTCTTTTCCCTACCCTCATTTCCCCAGGACTGTACTCCCTAATAAGGTAGGAGCACAGAAGCCTCTGCCTCAGATCCTGTTTTCTGGGAGAACCAAGGCTAAGACAACATCCTAAGACAACAGTGAAGGCATGAGTGGATAGCTGTTTAAATGAGTCGAGTTTGAGAGAGTGATTTGGGGAAAAGATATAATTTTGAGAGTTAATCAGCATGAGCATTGTATTTACAATCACAAGACAGGATGAGGGCATAAAGAGTGAACAAAAAAAAGATAAATATCAGATACTGGAGAAGTTGAAGATTTGATTCCAGTACCTTTGAAAGCAGTACCTTTGAGAGCAGAAACAACCTTTTACTCATTGCTACAGCACCAGTTTTGTAGTACAGAACACAAAGTAGGTGCTCAACAGGTATTTTTAGAATAAACAAAATAGGTCACCATGGCCCTCGGGTTAGGTAGAAAAACAAAGTCATGAGAGGTGATGAACTAAAACAAGCAGGGTTCATGGAACTTGAGTTCACAGAGAGGGTAAAAATTAGGTTCAACAGCGGAAGCAAGAGAGAAAAATAACAGGAAAAGGAAGCGGTGGCTAGAAAAAAAAGTGCTCAGATACCACTTTCTCCTTGAAGCCTTTTACAATCATCTCATGAGACCTTTCCCCTTTTCCATCTCATCTACCTTATACTAAGTCCACTTGCACCCATGTGCTCTTCTCTTTCATTAACCCTGTTTTCCAATTGAAAAATTAAGTCAAAAATGGGAGTAGCTTTCAAGTCCCAGAGATAAAAATGCATGCTAAAGTTGGATGATTCTAGTTCATTTCTATGGTTTATGGATATGCAAATACATGAAATTAGAAGACTACATTTCAAATCTGAAGTATATCCAAAGTGTTTAGTAAAATAACATGCCCTTGAATGACTGGATGACTGAATGAATAAGTGAATTAACGAGGCCAGGTAAGAACAGAAGTCAGGGGAGCCGACATCAAGGACAAAATACGACTGAATGACTGACTGTTGGAGGCTCATTGATTTGACCATAGGGCAAAGGAGAATCAGGGAAGTGGGCCTGCAGTTAAAAAGCACCCAGAAGTTAGCAAAGCAACCAAGACACAAAGAGATAGGGCCTGAGTGAGTTCACAGTGGCAACAGAAAAGAATGCAGGGAAACGTTAAAATTAAAAATTAAGCCTGCCAGGCTCCTCTGTCCACGGGATTCTCCAGGCAAGAACACTGGAGTGGGTTGCCATTCCTTTCTCCAAGGGATCTTCTGGCCCAGGGATCAAATCCAGGTCTCCCGCACTGCAAGCAGATACTTTACCATCTGAGCTACCTGGGAAGCCCCAAATAATCCCAATATTTTGGTATCATGTATAGGGCCAAGGTAAGAAGAACAAGGAGGTAGGCTACATTTTGAAAGTGTATTTGACACAAAGATGAGATATGTAAATAAATCTAAGAATGGGCAACATTTTAATTGACACTTGTTATATGCAGAGTACATCATGAGAAATGCTGGACTGGAAGAAACACAAGCTGGAATCAAGATTGCTGGGAGAAATATCAATAATCTCAGATATGCAGATGACACCACCCTTATGGCAGAAAGTGAGGAGGAGCTAAAAAGCCTCTTGTTGAAAGTGAAAGAGGAGAGTGGAAAAGTTGGCTTAAAGCTCAACATTCAGAAAACGAAGATCATGGCATCTGGCCCCATCACTTCATGGGAAATAGATGGGGAAACAGTAGAAACAGTGTCAGACTTTGTTTTTTTGGGCTCCAAAATCACTGCAGATGGTGACTGCAGCCATGAAATTAAAAGGCGCTTACTCCTTGGAAGAAAAGTTATGACCAACCTAGATAGTATATTCAAAAGCAGAGACATTACTTTGCCGACTAAGGTCCGTCTAGTCAAGGCTATGGTTTTTCCTGTGGTCATGTATGGATGTGAGAGTTGGACTGTGAAGAAGGCTGAGCGCAGAAGAATTGATGCTTTTGAACTGTGGTGTTGGAGAAGACTCTTGAGAGTCCCTTGGACTGCAAGGAGATCCAACCAGTCCATTCTGAAGGAGATCAACCCTGGGATTTCTTTGGAAGGAATGATGCTAAAACTGAAGCTCCAGTACTTTGGGCACCTTATGCGAAGAGTTGACTCATTGGAAAAGACCCTGATGCTGGGAGGGATTGGGGGCAGGAGGAGAAAGGGACGACCGAGGATGAGATGGCTGGATGGCATCACAGACTCAATGGACGTGAGTCTGAGTGAACTCCGGGAGTTGGTGATGGACAGGGAGGCCTGCGTACTGCGATTCATGGGGTCGCAAAGAGTCGGACACGACTGCGCGACTGAACTGAACTGAACATGTCATTGTGCCAAGTACACTTCCCATGAATGATCTCATTTAATTACCACAAGAACACTATGATGTAGTAGCTACTATCATCTTCATTTCACCGATGGGAAAACTGAGGTGCAGGAGGGAAGATCAGGCCCAAAGTTACACAGCTGAACCAGGATTTGAATCCTAAAATATTAAGAAATTTTGCCATGACCACAGAGATATTATTTGTTCAATAAATACTCAATGAGCACCAGTGCATTGTGCTGAGGGTGGGAGGAGAGAAATTCTGGTGGCAAACGAGGCACACTTGGTCACTACCTGCAGGCTTACGTGGACAGTAAACAAATAATTCCAAGAATGATGAATCAGGAAAGTGCTACAGGAAAGTACAGTTAGGTAGGAGTCGTCGATGACAGAAAAGAATTTCAAGGAAAGGGAACAGCATGTATAAATAGCTTGAGGTGAGAGCCTACAGTAGAGAACAAGAGAAAAGAGCCTGGAAAAATAATAGACTAACATGGCTGGAGTGCAGATAGCTAGAGAAATCACTGGGGAGGCTGAGAAGAACACAAGCCTGGATAACAGAGGGCCTGGCCTTCGTGATAAGGGCTCAGATTGTGTTCAGTAAACAAAGGGAAGGACTGAAGGAATTCAATCAGGGTAGCAACTTGATCAGATTTGTATTTGTTAAAAATTACTCTGGCTGCAGTATGGCAAATGGATTGGAATGAGCCAAGATCAGTTTTGTAGGACCTAGATGGTAGTTACTGCAGAACTTCCAGCAAGAGGTGAAGTTAGCTTAGAGTGGGATGGGAAAGTGGTCGTAGGAACAGAGAGAAGCCACAATCCTATTTTTTTCAAGGTAGGTCTAGGTGATTCTGATGTGTTTTGGAGGTGTCTTAGGTTTCCGAACTGAGTAGGTGGATATGATTTCCTTTACTGAACCAAGGGGCTATAGGAAGAGGGGTTTGGCACACCCAGTCATCCAGAAGAAAGTGTAGCAAAGACACTTGGAAATACGAATCTAGAGTTCAAGAGCAAGATCTAGGCTTGAGCTTTGAGCTGGAGTCTTTGGCGTATGGTATCTGAAGGGACCAGAAAAGAACGAGACCACCTAGGAAAGCGCATAGGGTAGGACTCCAGAAGCAGGTGAAGCTCAACAGGATTCCAGTATTTAACAGTTGGCTAAAGAAGGAGAAGCGGGTTGTTAAAGAACCAGAGAGTTAAGAGGAAAACAAAAGTGTAAGACAAGAGCATATGTGGATGAGGGTGTAGGCAATAGTGTTAGATGCCAGAACAAGGTCTTGTAAGCCGAGGCCTGAAGCTTGTCTGTGACAATTCAGAGCTGCTCCCGGTGTGTGGTAAGAACAGAAACTAAACTAGAGAGGGCTGAGGAGTGAGTCATGAGACAATGTCCATGTGGTAAGAGATGGAGAGGGACTTAAAGACAGAAATCTAGACGTGAGAGGTTTGGTGGTGGTTTAGTTGCTAAGCTGCGTCAGACTCTTGTGACCCCGTGGACTGCAGCCTGCCAGGTTTCTCTGTCCGTGGGATTATCCAGGCAAGAACACTGGAGCGGGCTGCCATTTCCTTCTCCAGGGGAGAGAGACTTAAGGCTGTTCAAATACTAGACAGAAACGCCTGTAGAGGAAGAAAGGTTGAAAATAACGGAAGGAAAGGAAGTTATTCTTCAGCCCAAAGAGAAAGCAGGAGGAGATGTACAGTACGAGGCTAGGGAACTCTTTCAACACAAGTCAGTATGGGGCAGAACTCTGACTTGGACCCTCTCCGCTTCGGAAAACACATTTGCTTTAAGCTGCCTGCTAAGTTGCTTCACTCGTGTCCGACTCTTTGCAACCCCATGGACTGTTGCCCTCCAGGCTCCTCTGTCCATGGGATTCTCCAGGCAAGCATGGAGTGGGTTGCCATTTCCTTCTCCAGAGCTTTAAGCGACTGAAAGTGAATTACAACAGACCTGAAAGCCCAGGAGAGAGCATTGCCAGTTAAATAAAACGGATAATGACAAAGTCAGCATCGAGTCTCGGGTGACCTCCGAGGGGGCAAGATCAGCAGCTTCCAGGCAACGGAAGTCGCACCGAGGGTTCGGCTAGGGGAGTGGGTGGTGAAGAAAAGGGGGCAGCGGCTGCAGTAGAAAACTGACTGTGAAAAAGAAAGCAATACAGGATGGGTCCCCCTCCCTTCCCCCCCAGAAAAGGCGGTCACGTAAGCGGGGTTAGGGGAAGACATTCTGAAAGTGCGAGCAACCTCGGTCAGGGCAGGTCATGACTCGGAGGCCGAAGGTGTGCCCCACGGGCCTGGCCGTTCTCGCTGCCCGCTAAACTCCGCCAGCTGCCCGGAGTCCCAGGGGCTCCGTGGCCCGAAATTGAGCGGTCCCGCCGGCGGCCGCCAGGTTTCTCTGCGGATCCTCGGAGCGGAGCCTCCCGGCCTGCCCAGAAAGGCGGAAAACCCTTCCCACAGGGGCCCAGACGCCCCCGGGCCGCGCCGGCGCCGCGCCTAGGCCTAGCATCCCGGAGTCCGGCCCAGGCCTCGGGGAACCGCAGAGCTGCAGCAGGCCTTCCTCCCCGGCTCCGCAGAGCTTCCGCGCTCAGCCGCGGCCCCGACCCGGCGGCGCGTCTTTCTGGTCCCTGCAGCTTTTGAAAGTTCCCGGGGCGGGCGGCGCTCTGGGGCCCAGGTCCGTGACGCTGCAGCCGCCCTAGAGCCCGCCGCTTACAAAGCCGCAAGGGCAGCCCGCGCGGGGGTTTCCATCGAACCGTCCACACCCCTCGGGAATTCCCCACCACGCCACACACAAACCCCAATTCTTCCTGCAAATTTCCGCCGCCGGTTTTAAACCGTTGATACGCGGCGAGGGCAGCGGGGGTGCTTAGACAGACCCCCTCCTCCCCAGCCCCGGGTCCCAGCCCACCGCCTGCCGCTCCCGGAGGAACCCCTCCGCCGCGCCCGAAGGAACTCGAAGGTCTTCGGCAACTTCCGCCTCCAGCGCGGAGGGCGGGGCAGCTCGACTCCTCCGGGCCGAGCTCGGCTGTTTCCGTGCGCGGCCGCTGCGCACTCGGCACTGGGCGGCGCTGGCTGGCTCCCTGGCTGCGAGTCCTCAGTCGGCGGCGGCTGCTGCTGCCTGTGGCCCGGGCGGCTGGGAGAAGCGGAGTGTTGGTGAGTGACGCGGCGGAGGTGTAGTTTGACGCGGTGTGTTACGTGGGGGAGAGAATAAAACTCCAGCGAGATCCGGGCCGCGAACGAAAGCAGTGACGGAGCAGCTTGTACCACCGGTAAGAGGAGCAGGAGGAGGAGGCAGGAGCCGGAGAGAGCCGGGGGGACGGAGGGGGGACGGGGAGGCGCCGGACACCCGCGCTCGGGGCCTTCCCCTCGCAGGAGGGGCCGCGGTAAAGATGGAGCCTCCGCCCGAGCCCCACACCATCGCCGCCGCTCGCAGCGAACAAAGAATAATGGCGGCGGACTGGAGCCAGCGGCGGCCGGGGCGGCAGCGACTCTGCCTGCAGCCAGCGGCGGCGCTCATGGCGGGGGGCGGCGGGCGGCGGGCGGGGTGGGAGCCGG
>SJXQ01004914.1:23694-64764 GCA_006408695.1 Aepyceros melampus | reverse complement strand
GGGGGAGGCCGCCCGCCGGCCCGGCCGGCGCTGCCCCTGTGCCGCCGGCCCGGCCCCCGCCGACAGTCTCGCCCCCCGACCCGGCCCGCAGTCGGCCGGGGCAGCGCCGCCGGGGTGCCCGCGGGGGGTGGAGGAGGAAGAAGGCGACAGTTAAGGGCAGAGGAGGTGAAGGTGCCTGCCTTCCCGGTAGCCTCCGTGTCTGCCGTGCCCGCCTAGCGAGGGGAAGCGGTGCTCAGTCTGACCTACTCTCCTCTCCTCTCTTTGTGCAATAAAGTTCGAAACCCAAGGTTTTCCTCTCGTCCTGTATTTTATTCACGCCTTTTCCCCCCGCTCTCGCCCCATTGGGAAAATGCTGTTTTCTGTGCTTTTCTGCTTCCATGAGGTAATGAGAACTCGCGCTTTTTAAAATAATTTTTTTGACTCTTTCCCTAACCTTTTTTTTTTTTTTTAATTAGTAGTCATGGAAATGCATTCTTTGGGGGAGGAAGGGGCTGCTAAGAAAAATATATTTGTAATTTTAAAAAAAACCTATTGGGATCTTGTAAAAGGGAAGCTGATGTTTGAAAACAGTTTCGGTTTTAACCCTTTTCAATAAGGTAATCAGTTAAGAGCTATCATTCTGAAACACTTCGTTGAAACGAGTATTAGCGATGTACTTTTGTTTCACATCACCTTGGCGGGGGGCAGCCGTGGTGTTAGGTCCTTTGGATCTCCCCTTGCACCCCGACCATATTTCTCACATCTTTCTTAAATACGAGATTTGTTAACCCTAATTCTAAAAATAGCCATTTAAAGTACCCATTATTTGCCTCGCCCGTAGTAGGTAACCATAGCCCCAGACCCACAATAATTTAAGCCACAAGGTTTATTTTTTCTTTCCCTTTTGGGGAAAACGGACAGCAGAAAAATCATTGATACATCAAAAATTAAAAGACAGTTTTTAAAGGACCATGGGATGTGACCTATTTAAGTTTGTCTTACCTTCTTCAGAAGTTAAAATTTCATGCTAGCGTTAGCTTTCACAGTTCTGCCTTCTAAAGGTTTAGTATAAAATACTCTTGGTTGCCAGTTGTTGAAATCTTTTACGTTCATTTCCTGATTTAAATATAAACCCCAAACGGTTATTTTAGGTGATGCAAAAGGTTCTTTTTAAAATACTTCCCTGTCTCATGGTATGATAGAATGGTGATTGATACAAGGTTTCTTGTTAGGAATAAATACTGTTAGTAGGAGCACTGTCTTCTGATTTTCTTTATCCAAGTCACTTTTCCAAAACCTCCTTGTTGTATTACTAGTATTTTTTTTTTTTAAACACATTAGCCATTTTTCATTGCCAAGAAATTTAATTAAGATGAAATAAACAGTATTTTTCCGTTAAGGGTTGGGAAGATGATTTTATTTCCAAACACTGAGGAAATTATGGTCTTGATGATGCCATAGATTACTGATTTTCCTTAAGGATTTTCTGCAAACCAGCATAAGTTGAACAGAATTTCTTTTCCCTTACAGATACTATCTGACAGTGACTCTTCCTTTGTTGAATTTTTTTTTTTAAGTTATGATAGTTTTTCTTTTGTTTTATCCAAAAGATCTTTTAAATTTTTAAATTATAAATTCATAATCTAATTCTTACCAGTCTCAGGTGAAACTTTGTAAACTTTTGTAATCATTAATATTTGAATATTCACTTAACATGTTACTAAGTTATACTAATACCCCCTCCCAGGGATCAGCAGAAATTATAGTTAAATCTGCTTGAACCTTTTTTTAATGGACATGTATTCAGAAAGCCAGTGAGTCTTTGATAGAAATTAACTGAAGACTATTAAAAGGGCATTTCTTATGGAATATAAAACTCCAGTGTAACTCCTTTTGAATCTTTTTTTTTTCTCCCCCACAGAAGAGCCTAAGGAAACTTATTCATAAAATGGCACCTTTTTCTGCTTTCTGAAATTCATTTTCATGATTAGATCTGATTAATAGACATTTTTGTTTCTTCATAGAGACGTACTTTTATTTTTCATTCTAAGACACTTGAGTTTTATTTGGGGGATATAATATGGCTACAGTAAAACCAGGTATATAGCCCTCACATCACCTCATTTTAAAAATTCTTTTCCTTTATTTACACAGTAGCAAAAAATTCTTGTACTCTTACGCTTACAATGTATCAGTGAAATTTGTAATTTCATTTATTCTGTAAATGTTTTATCAGACATGGTTATGTGGACTTGTTTATAGTCAACCTGTGATACAATCTTACAAGCATATCTTTCTTGATACATAGTGTCACTTCAAGTGATGGTTCTTTATTGACTAGTTAGAGCTCAAATCTGAGGTTAAGGATACACTAGTCAAGAGCGATAAAACGAAAATGAAAGGATTTTTTTTTCTTCTTACTCAGGTATGAACGCATTTCTACATTATCACTTGAGACACAGTTTATGGCTCAGAGTCAGACAAGACTGAAGTGGCTTAGCAGCAGTCGCAGCAAATAATAGTTAGCATTTACTGTGGTAGAGAATGTAGTTAGTGGAAAAAGCACTAGGTTTGGGAATCACAGGCCAATTTGAATCCTGCTGTTGCCGCTATCATCCTGTGCCTATTCTCAAGGAATTTTGTGACCTACCAGAAGTTTCTTGATCTTTCTCAGTCTTTGTTTCTTTATCTGTTAGAGTAATGCCAGCTACTTTTAATGTTGTCAGGTAATTATAAAGTACTTCCTTGGGGATTCAGTTTATTTTATTTTTAAGTTTTATTTTAACTCCCTAGCTGTGGAACCTTGGTCAGATTTCTTCTCTGTACTTCTCCTTTTCCTTGATCTTAAGTATACAGTTACCTGACTCAGACACATGTGGGAATTAAATGAATTAATACATAATTGAACTCTAGGCATGTCACAAGTGGTCAACAAATGTTTCCTTTATGTTTTAAATTATTCTTCATCATCATTGTTACTGTGTTTTAATTCACTAGGCCAGAAGCTGCAGCAAATCCAAAGATGGATTACACTGTCATCTCTCTACCCTCAAGGAACTATTGGGGACATGATGACTAATAAGGCAGATATATGCCATAAGAAAGCAATCAAAAGGAAAGAGAGATCACACTTGATGAAGATGGAAGAAAAGAGGATTTTACTTTTGTATTTCCAATTTTTATTTTTTAATAAGTAATTCTTTTAGATAGCCCGTAATTCAGAACACATAAAATGTCATGCAGCAGGTCATGTTTTTTGCCCCCACCCTCCAATCACCCAAGTGTTACCAGTTTCTCTTTTGTCCTTTCAGAGGTACTCTATCCATGTACAAACCGATATGTGTGTACTCTCCTGCCCCATCCCCCTTTTTATTCAAATGGTAGTACACTGTGTACACTCCTATATCTTTAAGTTTTCACTTAACACGGCTTAGCATTTGGGTTGTGTCAGTACATAAAGACCTTAAACTCCCTCGATTATCTTCAGTTTCAGTGTGTTTTTTTTTAAGTTTTATTAAAATATTCAAGATGTACATGAATAGGGGAGCAAGCTGTATAAGAGTTCACTCTCAAAGTAAATTTAGTCTGTATTTAACTCCTTTGTTGTGGTCCTCATAGCCCTAAACAGACTCTTCCTTTTATTATTTCAGACAATAAAAGTCTATAGTTTTCTCTTTAAATGAGAAAGAACATCTTATGTAGTCCAGATCTTTTTTTAAGTAGACCATTCTCATGGGATGCGATTACCCAGTAATCTTGATTACTGTACTAGCTTTCTCTGTTAATTTTTTACACACTCATTAACTTACCTTTTTGATGATTTTCTAATATTTCTTGGTGTAGTTATCAGTGAGTTTTATATTTGATACCTAAATAGTTTCACCTATATGATTGTCTACTGAGACTTTCCTTCTTAGATGAATTTTTTTTTCTTTTACTGTGGAAGTCCTTGGCTAAGTTATTACTTGGCCCAAGTAGTAACTCCTTTCAGCAAGAGCACAAAAGAAAAGTTTCAGTGCTCTCTTTTTTTCGACCTTATAAGCAGCATTTAACTATTAATACATTTTAAATATACATCTCTTAGTATATTTATCTTTAAAATACACATGTATAAGGTCTTTAAGTTGGTTAAACTTAGAAAATGATAACTAATAATCTTAACAGCAGGGACTCAGAAAGCTCTCTTATCTTTTAAAAAAACAAATCATTAAATGAAGCTGTTTTGGTGATCTCATTCTTTGTATGCTTGACAGATATATTAAAGCTTTTAATGTAAGAATATTGTCTTACTGTTATTTTGAGGATTTACTAGTATTTTATATAAAATACAAATACATGCCAATTTTACCCACTCAATGACTAAATGTTTACAAAGCACTTACAGATTGGTAGGGGTCGGGAGTGGATAATTGAAATCTGTAAAGACAGGAAAGTTTTCCTCTGGAACATATCTGGGGGCTACTAGGGAATTAAATAATTTCTCACAGTCTCATTGTATCAGTGAGTTGTCTTTTGGGTTGGAGGTAAAGATCATGAACTAAAACAGCAAACTGATCTGTGAAAATGGCTGCTTGTTTTCCTCTGCCAGTTTAATAAATATGCTGACAGTCATTATATGTGGTTAGTCTTGGTCAACTTCTTGAAGTTACAAGAAGAAAGTATGGTTCTAAATTTATACTATCAAATCTGTAAATGTAGATTTTTGAGACATATTTGAAACACATTTGTTTCTCTTCTGACTCAGTTTGCTCGCTTAGTACATACAAACTCTCTGTCTTGTGTTTTGCTTTGCACTTTTCTCTTAGCTCTGCCAGTCCTGATCCTGTACATATGTTTCATTATTTTACCTAGTTTTGCTTACCTGTCTCCTGTTACCAATAACAAGATTGGTTAATTCTAGCAGATAAGTAGATGACAGTATTTTACATAACCAGTGGTGAAAAATTACCTTTATGTATTTAATCAATTACATGAATCACAGCTTAAGAATAGTACACCTTGTTAAACTTTTAAATACCTGAGTTGCTTTTCCTTGGGGTTGAGGTAAGATTATTAAAGTTTAGTTTACCATAAGTGAAGTGAAATGGTCTGTCTGAACAAATTCTTCCTGGTTGGATTTATCTAGAATCTCGAATATTCTATCACTCATCAAGGTTTAGAGAGTAAGAAGTCTGAGGCATTGATGCTAACTTTTTTCTAAAGGAGAAAAGTAAATACATTTCTTTGGAGAAGAGACAATTAAGTAATAAGTTAAAATAGCTAAGTAATGACCTTGGTGTCTGAGTGGAGGATGGGTCTGAGAGTTTATACCAGTGGAATTAGAAAATGTCTACCAAAGATTAGTAAATCTTGGAAACTAAGATTTCTTTCTTTAAATCTTTCTCTAATGAACTGGTTATCTGTGTTTGAATTTCTGGTTGTTATTATATGACAGTATCTTTCTTAAGTTGCTTCAGTCGTGTCCAACTCTTTGTGACCCTATGGACTGTAGCCTACCAGGCTTCTCTGTCCGTGGGATTCTCCAGGCAAGAGTATATGACAGTATAGATGTAGCTAAAAATGTTTGTAATCTGAACGAAGCTGAGGAACAATTTCGAGGGTGGTTATCCCTTTTTGTGTAAGCAGTTAACAGTAGGAGATTCATAAATACCTTGTTTGCCATCATTGAATTGAAATTTATTGCTTGTTCTGAACTCTGTACTCTTAAACGGGCATCATATTCTTAAAATATTTATTGTTTGCTGTTACTGCCATTTATCCGTCTAGTCATTTATTCTGTGAACATTTATTGACCATCATCTTTTCCGTAGTTGGTGAAATAGTCATAAGAAAATTTAATCAAGTGTTTTTAGAGATATTAAATAAACCATTGAACAATAAGCCTGAGTATGTGGCTTTACTGCCCTCAAGGTACTTAGAGTATAATGGAGACGACAGAAACGAGCATAATAAAAAATGGTTTATATGTGGCAGAATGTCAGTTTTCACTGTCTTGAACTACTGAGTTTAGAAGAAAAGGTGTTCAGTGAGGAAACTTGTGAGAAGATAGTACCCAGATTGCATACGGAAGAACTTGGAAGGTAAAAATGAAGGCGAATGTATTGTGGGTAGTGGCATGGACAACAAAAATGAAGAAACAGAAGCAGAATGAACTGTACATTCACCTTTCCTGAGGTGAAGAAAGTGTCGTATTAAATGTGAATCCACAGTATTTAGGAGCCCTAGGTGTGAAGCAGGAAGCTTTAAATTTTGTGTAAGAGGAGGAATAACATAAACAGGAATGGTGTGATAGAACAAGCTAAAATGTAGGTAACTCCATACCCCCAGTCCTAGGCAACTACTAAAGTACCCTAGGCACTTTTGTCTCCAGTGCTGAATTTTTCTAATGCTTAGTCGTGTCTGACTCCTTGTGACCCCATGGACTGTAGCCTGCCAGGGTGCTCTGTCCATGGGATTTCCCAGGCAAGAATACCAGAGTGGGTTGCCATTTCCTTTTCCAGGGGTATCTTCCCAACCCAGGGATCGAACTCACCTTTCATGTGTCTCTTGCATTGCAGATGGATTGTTTACCTGCCAAGCCATTGGGGAAGCCTATTCTGAACATTGCGTATAAATGGATTGCATTGTGATGAGCTTCTCTTAACATAGTAAAACTGTTAGGGTTTATCCATGTTTTTCAGTTCAGTTCAGTTCAGTCGCGCAGTCGTGTCCGACTCTTTGCGACCCCATGAATCGCAGTACGCCAGGCCTCCCTGTCCATCACCAACTCCCGGAGTTCACTCAGACTCACGTCCATTGAGTCTGTGATGCCATCCAGCCATCTCATCCTCGGTCGTCCCTTTCTCCTCCTGCCCCCAATCCCTCCCAGCATCAGGGTCTTTTCCAATGAGTCAACTCTTCGCATAAGGTGCCCAAAGTACTGGAGCTTCAGTTTTAGCATCATTCCTTCCAAAGAAATCCCAGGGTTGATCTCCTTCAGAATGGACTGGTTGGATCTCCTTGCAGTCCAAGGGACTCTCAAGAGTCTTCTCCAACACCACAGTTCAAAAGCATCAATTCTTCTGCGCTCAGCCTTCTTCACAGTCCAACTCTCACATCCATACATGACCACAGGAAAAACCATAGCCTTGACTAGACGGACCTTAGTCGGCAAAGTAATGTCTCTGCTTTTGAATTACTATCTAGGTTGGTCATAACTTTTCTTCCAAGGAGTAAGCGTCTTTTAATTTCATGGTGTCTTTTCCAATGAGTCAACTCTTCGCATAAGGTGCCCAAAGTACTGGAGCTTCAGTTTTAGCATCATTCCTTCCAAAGAAATCCCAGGGTTGATCTCCTTCAGAATGGACTGGTTGGATCTCCTTGCAGTCCAAGGGACTCTCAAGAGTCTTCTCCAACACCACAGTTCAAAAGCATCAATTCTTCTGCGCTCAGCCTTCTTCACAGTCCAACTCTCACATCCATACATGACCACAGGAAAAACCATAGCCTTGACTAGACGGACCTTAGTCGGCAAAGTAATGTCTCTGCTTTTGAATATACTATCTAGGTTGGTCATAACTTTTCTTCCAAGGAGTAAGCGCCTTTTAATTTCATGGCTGCAGTCACCATCTGCAGTGATTTTGGAGCCCAAAAAAACAAAGTCTGACACTGTTTCTACTGTTCCTTTCTGTTGCTAAATAATATTCCGTTTTATAGATATGCAGTATTCATGAATTCACGGACATTTTGACCTTTGGGCCATTGTAAATAATGCTGCCACGAACATTCATTTATTACACATGTTGTCATTTCTCTTGGGTTTATATCTAGGAGTGGAATTGCTAACCCACTCCAGTACCCTTGCCTGGAAAATCCCATGGACGAAGGAGCCTTTTAGGCTGCAGTCCATGGGGTCGCTAAGAGTTGGGCATGACTGAGTGACTTCACTTTCACTTTTCACTTTAATGCACTAGAGAAGGAAATGGCAACCCACTCCAGTGTTCTTGCCTGGAGAATCCCAAGGATGGGGGAGCCTGGTGGGCTGCCATCTCTGGGGTCGCAGAGAGTCGGACACAACTGAAGTGACTTAGCAGCAGCAAGGTAACTATGTTAACCATTTTGAGGAACTGCCAGACTTAGAGTGGTACCCTTTTACATTCCCACTGGTAGTGTATGAGTTCAGATTTCTCTGTATCCTCAACACTTGTTTTTATTTTTCATTGTAGCCGTTTTAGTGGGTGAGAGTAGTATCTCATTGTGGTTTAGATTTGCATTTCCCTGATAACTAATGCTGTCAGTCATCTTTTTGTGTGCTTACTGGCCATTTGTATATCTTGGGAGAAGTGTCTGTTCAGATCGTTTGCCCATTTTTTAATTGGTTTATTTGTCTTATTATTGAGTTGTAACAGTTGTTTGTTATTCCAGATACAAGTTTCTTACCAGATATATATGATTTATGAAATTTTCTTCTATGGATTGTCTTCACTTCCTTGGCACAAAAGTGTTTAATTTTGATAATTTCCAATTCATCTTTTTTTTTCTCTTCTTCCTTTCATTGCTTGTGCTTTTTGTTGTCATATCTTGGACATTATAAATTCTTAATTATTATAGACATTTTCTAAATATCTCTGAAAGCCACGACTAATGAAAAATATAACTAAATCTACTAGTACATATTTGGAATTACACCCCACTTGCTCTGGTCTTCTCTTCTATCCTATGTCCACATTCCTTAGTTTTGAGTATTGACCAAAAGAAGCAAAGGTAAATATCAAGAGATAGCAACTTTGAAATGAAGTTTAATTCAATTTTTTGTGAATTATTTGTTACTAGAGAATTTATTATGTTTGTGTGGATGTAGTGTATTACTCATAAATTTAAATTCTCCTGTATTAGGAGAATTCACACTTAACAGACTTTTACCACGGAGGCATCCCTGGTATATTGGGCATAAGCAGTCTGCCTACAGTGTAGGAGACATGGGTTCCATCCCTAGGTCTGGAACATCTCCTGGAGAAGAGAATGACTACCCACTCCAGTACTGCTGCCTGGATCATCCCATGGACAGAGGAGCCTGGCAGTCTACAATCCATGGGGCCACAGAGAATTGGACACAACTGAGTGACTAACACACATGCACCATGGAGCCAGTACTAGCTCCTTCATTTTTTGCAGTTGACTAAACTGACCTCTGGAGAATTTAAATTACAAGCTAGTAGAACATTTTCCCTGGGCAAGAAATAACAGTAAAGCATAGTCTTCGTCATCTGAATATTAATAGCATTAACTCTTTGTGAAGAAAGTTTTGAAGGTTTAGCTTTATTGATGATTAAAATTTGTTGTTCTTCATCAATAGTTTTGGTTTATAAAAGTTCATTTACTTGAAGGAACTATTGTAGCCAAAGTCTTGTAAAAATATTGATTTCATTATCTCATTAATCAAGTCTGCATCAACAGAAAGGTTACCATAAATAGCCAGCTCTTGGCTTTCCTTTATTCCATAATTCATTGTTTTTCTATCATTTCAACACAGTTTATGGTTTGAAACAATTATTAACTAAATACTTGTTTGGAGGGAATTTATATGTAAACTGATGGTAGGGATTAGTTTAAACTTGCCTAGCTCTTTGGTGAGTTTGTGAGCCCTTTGAGAGAAAGGATTCTTGGCTGCTTTACACTATAGTCCCCATAGTGTTTGGCAGAACACTTATTAGGTAATATGCACGAAAACTTTACAATGAATGAATTCCTCTTGGAGGGTCACAGATTTGAAAAGCAGGATTAAAACCAATCCCCCTTGAGGTTAGAGGAAGCTGACATACATGCATATGCTTAGACAATTAGGGGATTCCCTGGGCTCAGACTGTAAAGAATCTGCCTGCAATGTGAGAGAACCTGGGTTCCATCCCTGGGTTGAGAAGATCCCCTGGAGAAGGAAGGGAATGGCAACCCACTCCAGTATCCTTGCCTGGAGAATTCCATGGATGAGAAGCTTGGCGGGCCACAGTCCATGGGATTGCAAGTAGTTGGACACTTGTATTTATTTTTTAAAAGCCAAAGAAATTAGATTTGTTTTTACATGGTTAAAAAGAAACTTTTCTATCTGGATTCTAAACTAACTCTGATGGTTTACTAACGCTTTTCACCTCTGAAACAGAAAAAATAGCGTGAGACTGTATTAATCAAAGTGATCACCAGAAGTCACTATCAGGTTAATAATAAAGTGTGTTTACCTGAAATGCTAGACTTGATTTTTCAGGATTAGAGATAAAAGATACCTAAATATGAATGAATCCTTATCAAAACTTTACACAAAGTCAGCTGTGGTCTACATGTCATTTTTCATCTTTGTAGATTAACCACGGCTATTTTTAAAGATGTAGTTCAATATACCCTTGGTGCTTTGAGTGCTTGAGATTTTTCTAGTAAGCCAAATATAACTAAAATGATTAGCATGTTGCTTAATAGTTTATGCAGTTCTGCCAGATATTTCTCCACTTTTTATAATATCGGAAGCTAGATGTGCATAGCCCTAAACAGTCTTCTAAAGTTCTTAGAAATCTCTTAACATCGTTAGTTCTCCATCTGTGAAGTCAGAGCTAAGGCCAGAATTCCTGTCTTATGACTCCTGCCATATAGTGTATACTGTGTTACTTCAGGAAAACTGATTTTCACTCTTTGTTGTTTAGTATTTAAATAATTCACCAAGAATAACATTGTAAAATTTAGTTCAAAGCAAACTGTTATAATAATAAACATTAACTTTATACCCTTTTAAAAAAAAAACACTTGGACATTCATTTTTCATTTCAATATAGTGATTTTCACATAGTCACTCAGGTTTTGTTGAGTAAATGGAATAATGGGCTATAAATATTTAACCTCCAGGCACAACTTCTGTAAGTTCTTAACAGTGTTAGCCTTGAGCTAGTTTATGAAGCAGAACTTGAAATTTGAAGACAGCTTCACTCTTTACTCAACGTGGAAATTGCTCTTCTAAAAGTAATTACATGTAGGAGGTGCATAATGCTTTTTTCCCTTAGAAAAAAAAAAGCAGCTTCAAAAATTTAATTAGTAGAATTTCATATATAGAACCTTATATAAAGTCACTTCTTTGAAAGGCTAAAGGTGGAAAAAGTTGTGAAAATGGTATCAGACAGGTGTTCGGATAGAAAGAATGGGAGGAGTTCAGTTAAATGTTATTATGTAAAATAATGCATAGTCATAGCTGCTGCTTTGCTAAGCAACATTGTTTGTCTCTTGGTGACCAGATATATGAAGGCTTGTTTTAGAGCCATGAGTAGTCTTACTGAAGGAAAACAAGGCAGATACATTTTGCCAGTACTTAAAAAAATAACAGTAACCGATTTGAGAAAGTACTAAAGCTTTCTTATTGAAGGATAGTATAGAATTAGTCACACTAGAATATGAAGGTGGTTTATGTAAATTAGATAATAACTTTCCTCATTCATTTCTGTTAAGTACTTCCTTTGAGGACAGTTTCTTACAGAGCATACTACATATTTTAAAATAACTTATTAAAAATAGCATTCAAATACTGTAGTAATCAGAAAATACAATAAATCATAACATGTAAATCTTGAACTTAAGATGGTTTTCTCTAATTTCAGCCCAATAAATAAATTAGGGAATTAGTTTTAATAAATAACATTGAAAAGATTCCCTTTTGTATGTTTTTAGGTGATGGTAGTTGAGTACTGGCAATTACTATTAATTAATTAAAACATATAAACATATTTTTAAGCTTTTACTTTTGTCTCATGAGTGATTAAATTTCATCAGATTCAGATCACATAGAATTAATTTCAGATACAGCTTTTCTTCCCTTCCTCTAATACTAGACTATAGGCTAAATAAAGTATGGATTTATATATATTCCAGTTAAGGAAGAAGGATCTTAGTAGGATCATAGAGAAAACTTCTGAAAATTATGTCAGAATTTACTTAGCTTGGTAAAGTTACCAAGTTATTTTAGTTTTTCACATTGCCTATTCTGGTTCTTTCCCTAAAAAACATATAACCTTAATTTGTTAGGGTGTTCAGTTCAGTTGCTCAGTCATGTCCGACTCTTTGCGACCCCATGAATCGCAGCACACCAGGCCTCCCTGTCCATCACCAGCTCCCGGAGTTCACTCAGACTCGCGTCCATCGAGTTAGTGATGCCATCCAGCCATCTCATCCTCTGTCGGCCCCTTCTCCTGCCCCCAATCCCTCCTAGCATCAGAGTCTTTTCCAATGATACAGCTCTTTGCATGAGGTGGCCAAAGTACTGGAGTTTCAGCTTTAGCATCATTCCTTCCAAAGAACACCCGGGTTGATCTCCTTCAGAATGGACTGGTTAGATCTCCTTGCAGTCCAAGTGTAATCAGTCTCTAATTTAATAAGGTTCTTACAGCTGGAGTTGGTACGTGTGTTGAGTGTGAAGTGTACTTGTGTACATATGTACATAACTACACACATGTATACATACACATTGCAACATTCAAATATGCCATTTTCCTATCTGGTTTCAGTGAAAGTATGCTGTATTTAATACGAAATGACTATTATTAGCATCAGAACCCTGAAGCATTAAATTTCCAGTATTGATTGCATGCATCTCAGTTCTCCTTAATAGGGCATACAGTGAAGATAAATGAAGTGTCTTAAGGTTAACAACCAAAAAGCATACAGGAGGGAAAAAGGAAAAGCAGCAGTGCACCATAATCGTTGACTCCTGGAAAGCTAGAGTCCTTTATGTAGCAGCTGAACATTTTGCTTTAATTTGCTTTAGTAAATTAATCATGTGGGTGGTGGTTTAGTTGCTAAGTCATGTCCAGCTCTTGGGACCGCACGGACTGTAGCCCACCAGGCTCCTTTGTCCATGGAATTCTCAAAGCAAGAATACTGGAGTGGGTTTCCATTTCCTTCTCTGGGGGATCTTCCCAACCCAGGAATCGAGCCTGGGTCTCCTGAATTGTAGGCAGATTCTTTACCAACTGAGCTGCAAGGGAAGCTCAAATTAATCGTAACACTCAGAATATTAATCAAGACATATTAAAGGTATACGAGTATGCTAGCAAGGCTTTCAAACAGCTGTAGTATACGAAAAAATTAACAAGTACAAAATAACTATGTAAAAAGTATTGTACATGAGCCCTAGATGTTTTTAGGTTTTCTGCAAAATATTTTTAGTAATACATTTGACTGTGACAACAAACTGGTCATTTAGTTCTAAAATCATGTGCCCAAATGTGACGTTTGCTGTGATTACTCTGGAGACTTTAAGTCTAAAGTCTGCTTTTGTGATTTCCTTAAATCCTTGGACTCGGTGAAAGAGTTCAGGAGTCACCCCTTGCTAGATACAGGAGCAGGTTTTATTTTTCCCCTCGTTTATAATAAAGGTCATTTGCATTTTAAAACCATGGCCTGTATTCATATGTTCTCTTAGTTATGAATGTATTGTTTGTTCTTCAAGTCAAAATTCACAACTCATTTCTATGACTGCTGAACCTTTCATTCTAAACTGGATTACATTTGTCATAGATTTAAGGGATTAAAAAGTAAACTTGTGAGGGAGATGGATTTATTTTCCATAAACTTGAGCTAGAATGTTTAGGATCTTAAAGACCTGGGCACGTCTTAAAGTGCAAAGTATTTTAGGATAAAGAACAAGGTGAAGATTTACAGCATTCTTTGCTTTCACTTAATGGTTGTTAGCGAAAGTGATGATGCAGGCTTGCTTTCTTGTTCCGTCACCTTTATTACAGGATTTGGTACTGCCAGAAATTTCTCCCTGATTTGGTATAGTTCTGTGTAGGTGCTGGGTAGGTGAATTTGAATGCTACCTTCTCCATGAGGGCTTTATACTTATCCACTTTTATAGTATTGAAAATCCCTCAGCATCCTTCCCACCTTTACATTTTACCCAACACTTACTGTGTTCTGATTTGTTACATGTTTTACTTGTTACACTTTCTCTCTTCTATTTCCACACACTAGAATATAAATTCCACAAAGTTTTTTTAAAAAATTTATTTCTTCATCTCCAGTAACTTGAACAAGTGCCCAACATGTAAGTACTTGGATATAAAGCTATAATACAAGTATACTATATATAATGTAAGTTGTTAAAATTGAAGATCCTTTTAGTTTAAGAACAGTGAATTACTTCTGGTGAGTTACCTCAGGATATATTGCTTTACAGAGTAAAATAAATTGCAACATAAAAATTCTAAACCCATTAACTTTTGAGACATCATTCTCATATTCTCATTTTGCCCTAGTAGCTGCAGATTGATAAGGAATGACCATCCTTTATCTTTATCCTTTATACACCAGCCAGACTCACTCATTTCTCTAAAGGCCTACTGTAATAAAGTCTTTGCTTATACCGTTTTTCTTATCAGAAAACAAATGCCCAAATTTATTAATACTGTATTTATCCTCAGTGTTTGGCATTCCACCACTCTTGACTATTGTAGCATACTGTCTGCTTAAATAGACACTTTACTGGAATGTTTATCCTAACTATATTGAAATTTTTGAATATCAATTGTCTTGACTATGTAAAGGTAACAAAAGTGATACAATCCTAGTCAGATAAATTTCTTGACACTTTCTAAGATGGAAAGAAAAAAGCTGCTTTATCCTCTTTGAAAATTAAGAAAAGAACTGTTAAACTGATAAATTTTATGTATCATATCTGAATGGTAATATTTTTAAATTTGTCCAAGATTAAGAGGCGAGGTGACATACTTTTAGTCCACTGTCTTTGCCATGAACTGTATAGTAAAAGGAGGTAATAAATATTAGTGGCCTGCATAATTCTGTGTGTGTGCATGATCTTGTGTTGTCACTTCCTAAGATCAAAGCATTTAAAATTGAGAGAGAGCTTTTTATCCATCTGTTGTTTTCAGATGAGGAAACTAGAACACAGAAAATTTAATTTGCCGTGTGACCACTTGATGACAGCTCCAGCTTTCCATCAAACGTTAGGCTTTCCCAACTATTCAGAACAGCATTCTTTGTCTCACTCAAGGTGAGGTGCATAATACTGCAGAACCATTCCCTTTTTGTTTTTCATGTTAAGAGAAAGAACTCTGAAGACCCTTAGAGCAAAATAGCATGTCTTTGTGAATGAATTTATTTTAAAAAAATTTTTTTAGGCATGACACTGTTTTGAAATACATTTTTAAGTTCATAGTTTTCAAAGAACTACATTCTATTTTTAGGGTTAAATCGTGGAAATACCTAAATCTTAAATATAATTCCCAAGTAAAATTTGGAATTCAGAATTATTGGAAGAACTCAAGAATTCTTGACAAACTGTCAAGCTAATACTAGATTTTCCATGATTTCTAAAGATACATTGTTTCTAATGTTTCAGATCCAGTATTTTACAACACTTTTATCTGACTTCATATGTACCTTATCTTTGCTTATTCAGTCTTTTGCTTGTTTTTGCACTCCCAAAATGCATTTCATTTGTATAATCAATTAGGAATCTCCTTTCCTCAAGTTTTTGGAAACCCATATATTGGCTCTGTTAAATGATCCTGTGTCTGAATATTGCTCTGTTGACTAAAACTGCTCTTGGGTTAATAGAAAAATTGAAGACTATACACTACATACCTTATTATCTCTTCTCTCCACGTGAAGATACAAACACAAAGGAGTAAAAGCTTACAACGTCGTAATTAATGTGTTCACATTAAATGCTAATTTAGTTTAGTTGGAGACTGCTGTTTCAGTACCTTCAAGGTGAAAACCAGAAGAATAGTTTGTTTTAGTTGGCTCTTGAATTTCTTACCTGAAACAAATTGTTTTTCCTTAAATGATTCTCACTTGTGCTTTGAGAAAGGCCTGAATTAACTGATGAAAGACAATTGTACTGTTGCTCAAGTGGTTGATATCTGCTGAAGCTAATTAATATGGCTGTCCTCCACTTTGAAAAAGGTTTGGTTGTCTTCCAGAATGAAATGGTAATGAAACACTGGCAGTTTATTTACATGGGGGATCCTAACCATTGGAAATACCACACTTTGTCTTTAGAAGAAAATTCAAAGTAAGTAAAATAATATCATCTAGTTGGGGAGGGAAGAAGATGCAAATCACATTCTTTCTTTGAATGTGACCTTGTAACTATAATTACTTATGTTAACTAATGGTTTTATTCTTTTATTATAGAATCATAAATATTTTATTTTCTGAAGCAAGTTGCAATGATACCCTTCCCAGGTGGCATTAGTGGTAAAGAACTGGCCTGCCAATGCAGGAGACACAGGAGACGTGGATTCAGTCCCTGGGTCAGGAAGATCCCCTGGGGAAGGGCATGGCAACCCATTCCAGTATCCTTGCCTGGAGAATCCCATGGACAGAGGAGCCTGGTGGGCTACAGTCCAAAGGGTTGCAAAAAGTAGACACGACTGAAGTAATTTAGCAAGCACACACCTTAAATGTTAAAAGAAAATTAAGTGGCTCTAACATATTGAAAAATAAACAGAAGTATGATCTGCGCTTTAAGTTACTGTTAATCAGATGATAGGGTGAAACTATTTGGATGACAGCATAGGTTAAAAAAAAAATGTGGTGGACTTCCCTGGTAGTCCAGTGGTTAAGACTCCATGTTTCCAATGCTGGGGGCGTAGGGTGTGTGTTTGATCCTTGGTGGGAAAGATTTCCACACGTGGCATGGTGCAGCCAGAAAATTTAAAAAACAAAATGTGGTTTGGACTAAAGTCTTTCCAAAATGCTTGTGTATTCTCTGTCTACGAAAAGGTATTATGATGGTAAATTTGTGTTTATCTTTGTTCTCATTAAGTTGATGATGTGGGGCAGAAGGTAGAGAAAAGTTTGTGGGTTTCTGCTGTTTTTAGCTTGACTGTGCTGTCCTCAGATTGATCATTTACTTACTTTATTGTTACTAAGATTAGATTTTTTTTGCTTTCATGTTTTCTTCCAGAGCAACAGTATGGACCGTATTTAGTATTCACAAACTATTTTTAGATGTTGCTTTCTGTTACTTTTAAGTCTGTGTGAGATTTTTTAGTTTAAAAGAGCATCGATTTTAAGTGTACAACTTAATGAATTATCACAGGGGGTAGTAAAGTTATTTTACAATTCTTTTAAGAAAAGTTATTTTTAATCTTTGGAAATTGGGGTAAACAGTTTAGGTAAATTTTGAACAAATACTAATTTCATATTATAAGTATCAGAGTAAAAACTTCTTATCAGTGGATATCTCAAAATCATGACTGAAATAAAGCTTTTGATTCATATTTTCAAAATGTTACCCATCATTTCTGGTATTAAAATGTCTTTAATTGAACACATAATCCTGAATCCATGCTCACAGAAAAAAAAGTACTGAAATATATGAAAGGTGCAAATCATCATTTACAATTCTACCAAATCTTTCTCTTTTCAGAGCCAGCAGTAGTATGGTTCAGTTAAAATTGCTACACCTTTTCCATGCATATACCTTTATAACCATTTGTTTTACCTGTTTTGTTTTGTTTTTTTTTAATGTAAATGGGGTTCTACATTATAATAAGTTCTATAACTTGCCATTTCACTGTCTTGGAAAGCTTTATTTGTCATTCCATTATAGTTAGACTTCATTGTTCTTCATTGCTTTAATTTTTTAATGGTCCTCCTCATGATGGACACTTGTTTCTAGTTTTTTACTATTCCAAAAAAAAATTCTATCTTTGTTAACTAGTCAATAATAAGAGTTTCTTACTGAGTAGTAGCTTTTCTGTATTCTAGATGTTATTGTGTTGATTGTATGTATGAGATATTTTTTCCTTGTGTACTTGTCTTGATTTTTGTCTTGTTAATATTTAAATAATTATGTAGTCAAATCTGTTGGTCTTTTCCTTTGTCATTTGTTTTGTGGCTTCTTTATTTCTAAATTATTCATTTCCACAGATTTTCATTTTTAACTGTCACTTGTAAAAACATTCTATAGACTCCTGTGAATGGTGACAGAATGTTAGTTTGTGATACATTTTGATGGCATGTAATAATCACATAAGGATTAATGACTATTTTGATGATCAATTTCAGAGTTATAAAATAAATGTAATAAATTCTGGAAAAGCATTGGAGTTTTTGTGTTGTTTATCAAATCGCCATAGGGAGTCCTCACTATTAAGTTTATTGTTGCCAGGTAATATGTTAGGAACTGAGTGATAGCAGCAGCACACAAGTAGGAAACGACCCCTTTTGTTGTGACTCCTTGAGACACAGTTCCTCCCCCAGTTATGTCTGCTATATATATAAGCAGTGTTTCTAATCTCAAAGTAGTGTCCGCTGCTGGGAATTGCCCTCCACTTTTGCAGTCACCCAGTACTCTTGCCTGGAACCTCCCATGGACGGTTGTAGGCTGCAGTCCATGGGGTCGCTGAGGGTCGGACATGACTGAGCGACTTCACCCTCACTTTTCACTTTCATGCATCGGGAAGGAAATGGCAACCCGCTCCAGCGTTCTTGCCTGGAGAATCCCAGGGACGGGGGAGCCTGGTGGGCTGCTGTCTATGGGATCGCAGAGAGTCGGACACGACTGAAGCGACTCAGCAGTGCCAGATCTAACAAACATACTAAACTCTTAGCAAAGCAGGGTCTGAAAGGATCGGCCGAGATTAATTTATCCAGAATCCAGTTAAAAATTTTAAGCGTTTTATTGTGTGTGTGGTGTTTGTGTGTATACATGGACGTGTGGAGTGTTGCACATTATATAGGGTAATGAGTCAGAACGCAAAAGAACCTTTTCCGTGTTTGAGGTCTCTAATTTGAGACTGTTTCAAGAGCCATAAGTTGAGCTCTTGAAACTTGGGCTATTTTGTCTTAACCACCAGCAATTTCCTGAGGAAGTAGGTTATAATTTTTCTGTTTCTTCCCTATGATAGAGGGAATGCCTTTATAGGAGGTACCTTGAAGCCAGTATCTCATAGACCCCTGTCATCAGCTCACTTCTGCTCTCTGCCCTCCCTCCTTACCTGATTGATACATTTTGCAAAAATTAAAACTTTGCTGCTGCCCTTCCTCTCCTTATTAGGACAGATTCATGGAAGAGGGGAATCCTGTCTTCCATAACAGATGGAGTAATAATTGGGAATTAAAAGGAAAAAGCTTTTTTCTTTTTTGAAAAAACTAGAACTTTTATAGCTCAGCATATTTGGACAAGTCTTGACAGTAATCCAACTACATTGTAGCTTAACTAGATTTCTGAGTGCACCTGCTAACCTAACCACCACATATACCTTTTTATAACTTGAAAATTGCCTTTAAAACCACAAAAGCACAAAGCACTGTAGTGCTTGTAACACTCTTCCATATTATTGTAGGTAACTAGATGACCATGGAATCTGGAGCAGAGAACCAGCAGAGTGGAGATGCAGCTGTAACAGAAGCTGAAAGCCAGCAAATGACAGTCCAAGCCCAGCCACAGATTGCCACATTAGCCCAGGTATAAAAACACGGGAGATTCCAGGTTGTCTCTTCTAAGAGGAATATGTTTTAAATACAAGAGAACTTAGTTTTTATTAGAGATATACATAGAATGAGTGGAAACATTCTTAGAATATCAAAATTCCTATTTATTTAGTATCAGCTTAATTTTAGAAATGACAGTATTCAGTAACATAGAAAAATGTATTGCTAAATACTAACACACTATTTGTAGTAGTGACATGATTCAGGATAATTACATTTAAACTGAGGGGTAGATGGTCTCTTAAAGGAAGAAAACAATCATAACTGGGTGGGGTTTTTTTTCATATCATACAGATTTATTCGAGGGCATGGGGACACAATCTGAAAGGCTAAATTTAGATGTGCTTAAATGAAAAAGATAGAATAAACAAATTGACACACAAGTAAATATCAAGGATGATAGTTTTTGTCCCTGTATTTCTTGAAGTATGATTCATAGTTCTTTCATTTTGTCTTTGTCTTAAACATTCTAAGATTATACTCTCATCTTTATTTTTTGTTTTTGCGTATTTTTCCTCAAATGTTTTATTAACATTTATTGGCATTATGTTATATATGAGTGAGAAAAGTGGTCAATATAAAAACCAAATAGCAAATAAATAACCTGCTAGGTAAGAAGAGTGGGATGTGGAGCTTCTGCTTCCCAGAGAGTTTAAAAGCTCTCCTACAGGAGTCATGAGCCAAGAATGGATCTTGGGAAATGGAGGACTAATCACATATGGTCACCACACTGAGCTAAAATACGGGTCAAATACTGGTCTCTAGCAGGAATACTAGGTCTGCTGGTAGTCAGAAGCAGTGGGATGTTTTGTGTTTTCTCCTAAGGTCACTGGGGCCTACCTCCAGCCCTGAGGAGTAAGGCAAAGCAGGATATATTTAGGGATGAAGTAAACGTACTCAAGATGAAGCAGGTGCAGGAACAAAAGTGAAAGCATCAGGGCCTCTTTAGTACATGTCAAGGCAAATGTGGACAGATATGAATCGGGACTCATCCAAGCACTCAGCCCTCTGTAAAAAGAAGATACAGTACTAGCAGGGATTTTGGAGATGACAATCCTCAACGTAACCTATCTCTCGGGACACCATTCTGGTCTGGTTGTCCTCCACGTCTGCTGTGTAACGTCATTCTGGAGGTTGCCTTCCTACTGTCTTTCTCTTGTGGAGTTTTGTTTCCAGTGGTTCCTTCAGCAAGTTTGACTGAGTAAAGAATTCTTGGTAAAGAAAATGTTTTTCAAATTTTTAAGGCACAGTCAATTTCTAGTATTGATGTTTAAAAAACTAAACCCATTTCTTACTTTGTATCTCTTGTTATCTTGTAAAAATCTCTGTTCACCTTGCTTCACCATTTCATTATCAAGGCCTTGAATTGTTACCATCTATTGTGCAGTAGTATTCAGTGGGCCCTTTTATTTTAAGTGGAAACTCGGGTCTTCAATTCTGGGCAATTTCCTTGTTATTTCGTTGATGATTTTTTCTCTCCCTCTTCTCTCTCTTTTACCTCTTGGATTCTTGTGATCCAGATGTTAATACCTCTAGGACTGTTTCTCTAATTTTCTCTCCTGTTTTCAGTCTGTCTTTTTGCTCTGCCCTCAGATTTCTTCAACTTCACATTTCACCCCATCTGTGGGATTTGTTTTATTTCTCCTATCATGTTTCCAAGAGTTCCTTGTTTCTGAACAATCCTTTTGTATTTTAATAGTATCCTGTTTGTTTTAGGCTTCCCAGGTGACTCAGACAGTAAAGAATCTGCCTGCAATGCAGGAGAACAGGTTCGATCCTTGGGTCAGGAAGATACCCAGAAGGAAATGGCTACCCACTCCAGCACTCTTGTCTGGAGAATCCCATGGACAGAGGAGCCTGGTGGGCTGCAGTCCATGGGGTTGCAGAGTCAGACATGACAGAGCAACTAACACTTTCACTTTTGTTTTTAATGTTTCATGCAGGCAATATTTTCCCTTCATAATACTAAGTGTTAAGTCGTCTTCTCCCTGCATAGATTTTCTTCTGTTTACAGTTTTCCTCTTCTATCTTTTGGTCACCATCTTTCATATTAGAAGCTTTCCTCAGATATTTGATAACTTGTGGCTGTTGGCCTACATTTAAAAGTAGGTGACCAAAAGCCTACGTTGGCTGTAGTGTGTATACGTTTGGGACCTGACGTCTGTGAGTTGTGAGCTTCGTGGTAGGGTGGCATCCCGGGGTCATCATGTTCAGTCTTTCTTCTTAACTTGGTGTTTGTTGGTCAGGTTCCCCAGAGAAAAGCTTCACTATCTCCTGCATATAAGTAAAGACCTGTGAGCCAACCAGCGGAAGGACACTAGAGTTTAGTACCTCATCTCAGCAATGCCTGGTGTCGAGCAGTCAAGAAACCCTCTGTCAGAAAATAAACCAACGTTTTTCTGTCCTTAGAGGGGAGATGAGTGTCTGTTCACAGAGAGTGAGGAGGGGATCTACTTGCTTTTCAAAGAGGCTTCAGTCAGCCTTCCTTATCTTCAGCCCCTCCTTTCACTCTACCTTCTAGGGTGCCTTAGATTCTGAGCCTCTTAAGGACTTTGTGGCACAAATCAAGCTGTCCCTGCCTCCACCTCATGAGCTGGCCATCTGAGGTCTTCCACGTTTGTTACCATTCACCCACCTGTTTCCAGCTTCCAACACTCTTTACTGTTACTTCCTTTCCCGTTTTTCTCTGCTGGTATGATTATGCCTGTAAAAACAAAATCAGTTCCATGAAGCTTAATTGGAAATCCGGGAAGGAACAAAATTATATGCACATGTTCAGTTAGTATATAATCACTGATAAGTGGAATGACATGATACTTGAGTTTTAGAAGTAGTGTCTGTTCACTTTTGTAAGTTTTGTTGTTGTTCTTTTTAATACCTAATTACAGAGGGTTTTTTTTCACTTGCTCATCCAAGTCCTTAACATACACATTTTGACATATAATTCCTCAGAATTCTGATACCTATTTTTGTTGTCTAGTGGTAAACTAGAGATTTATAATAAAATTGTCAAGACCATTGTGATTTGACCATTGAATGTAAAAAAAAATTCAGCTAACTAGTGAAGGAGGAAAATCAATTGAAAATAATAATGAAATGTCTTATTTTATTTATTATTATTATTATTATTTTTTTTTTTTTTTTGAAATTTACAAGTATTTCTTTTAAAGTGGAAAACATGTTGGTTTTGACTATAAGAATGTTAATTTTTATGGAGGGTTTTAAGTAAAGAGTTGGGTGAAAGGATGATTGCTGCAATATTGTCAATTAACTTTCTTGTAACAGGCAAATTTGAAAACCTAAATAGACAGTAATAAGGAATTTATTCAATTATTAATTTTTACCATTAGACAGTCATTAAAACCATTAAAGAATACTATTAATGGTATGAAGAGAAATTTGGAATGGATTTGAAAGATTCTGTGATAGTGACATAAAAATTGAGTGTATATATATATGCATCTTTAAAAACGTGTATGCTCTGAGTGGTAGGAATATAAGTGATTTTTTTCTATACTAGTGTATCTGAATTTTCTAAATTTACAATGAGAGGAATCATTATGTGGAATGATTAGCATAGAAAGAGGATTATTTGTTAAGTTAGCTTGTTACATTTACCTTCTAGAATACTCAGAGAAGAGGACATACTAATTGCTTCAAATATTAGAAGAACTTTCCATTGATATGAGATATTCTGAATAATTTACAGTTCTGGTTCTCCAGCCTTGGTGTCAGGGAACATGTCCTTGGGTCCATCAGAGGCTATGACCAATTTATAAGCAGGCACCCTATGTAACTCTAGTGGAGGTAATCCATGGATCACATTTTGAGAACCAAGTAAAACTTAAGTAAGATTTATAGTGGCCAGAAAAAAAAGTGATTGATAAGAAGGCTTCCTCACTGTCCAAAGGGGAAGCTCATGACTTTAGCCTCTGCCTTTAGTAGGTATCTTCCCCCTAAGCTTTATAGTCAAATATTTGACTGCCTTGTAAACATCTCTGCAAATTCAGATGTCATATAAATTCCATGGTTTTCTACCACTACCCCAGCCACCCATGAGCTGCTGCTTGTGTTCTTGGCATAGTTTACCTGTTTCACCCACATGGAACTATGTGGGTCATCTTTGGGTCTATGTGGTTTCTCTTTCACTTCCTTCCATCAGTCATTCTTAAATCCCTTTCTGGTCTGCCTCCTGAATTTTCATTAAATCACTTATATTATTTCCATCCCTAATATACCTAGTGCCTAATTGCTGGCCTTCACTTTTACTACTATATATAGACTTTCTCAATTGGTCTCACCTCTACTTTTTTCTTCCTCTGAAATAAGTATCTTTTACCCTACCACTAAAGTAAAGTGATCTGTCTAAAATGCAAGCCTCACTATGGTATTCAGGAGTTCAGAAGCCCTTCAGTGTTTTTTCCTATCTCATGATAAAATGCAGATTTTTCAGTGTAACTTGTATAAGATTTCATGACTAGCCCATCTGGCCCCTGCCTGTTACTTATCTCTCCTCCTACAGTAACACACTTACATGTTCCAGTGGTACTAACTGCTGGTCATCCCCCTCTGCCATGTGCAGGCATTGCTCTTCTCTCTGCTTTTGCCAGTGTCACCTTCTGCGTGAAGTTCTGTGCCTCCCCTCTGCAACTCATAAGAACATGCCTTACTCGTTCTTTTTTTTTTTTTTTTAAACTCATACGCTTTGTTTCAAATTAACATATTTCCCTGGTAGCCTCTCCTCCTCTTGCTTTGGGCAGGATTACTCTCCTCAGTGTGTCCATTTTTCTCTTTGCAGACTTCATTACTTCATCGAATTATATTTATTTGTGGCCTTTTCCCCATTCCTTCAAACACATGCCTCAATAATTTCTTTAAGGGCAAAAACCTATGTCTTTCTCATTTCTGTAGTTTCAATTCTAGCATTGCTTTGGCACACATATCTCCAGTAGGTGAGTTCAGTCACTCAGTTGAATGAGTCATGGACTGAGTCAACCTCATGGACTGAGTCGACCTCATGGACTGTAGCATGCCAAGCCTCCCTGTCCATCACCAATTCCCAGAGCTTGCCCAAGGCATGTCCATCAAGTCAATGATGCATCCAACCATCTCATCCTCTGTTGTCCCCTCTCCTCCTATCTTCAATCTTTCCCAGCATCAGGGTCTTTTCCAATGAATCAGTTCCTCACATCAGGAGGCCAAAGTACTGGGGCTTCAGCTTCAGCATCAGTCCTTCCAGTGAATATTCAGGACTGATTTCCTTTAGGACTGACTAGTTGGATCTCCTTGCAGTCCAAGGAAAGAGTATGATCACATGAGCTTCATTAAATTCCCAAATTTATTACCAAAAGGACAAATAAAATTGCTACCCTCAAACACATTCAAGTGCAGGAACCGTAAATACTATACAATCTGATAGATATGTATGACTTAAGAGCCCTTTTAACCTGGGTATTGTCTTATTAAGATTGCCTTCTTTGTCCCTCAGGAGAAAACTGGTTTCTCAAATTCTCTCAATTCTGCCCCCTTATCTCTTCAAGAGGAAGATAAATCCTTAAAATATCAACTATTACCAGTTCAGTGCTGGGGGGAGATAGAAATTTTCAGTTTGTACTTCCTCATGTATGAAAGGCATTACTTGTAATAAGTTTATAAGAGAAAAATATGCTTTATACTGTAAGATGTGTATTTGTTTTAGACTTAGTAGCTAAGCTTCACCCAAGTTTGGGAACAGTCATACTTTAGAACATGGCTTAATTTAACACATGATATTCTGAAGAATTTTACATTCCTTCAAAGCTAGCTTATTTCTTGACCTTGGGTAAGTTGCTTAATCTCTTGGAGCACTTAATGTTTCTGTCTCTCGGTGGGGAGAGAATATGGGGATAACTCTTATTCTACCCAGTCTGATTTCTTCAAAGAGCAAATGAGAAATTGAATATGAAAGCAGGAGGGAAACTTTAAAGCACCATACAAATAAAGTCGTATTTAGTGTTCAAAAAAGTCTGTGTTACATATTTTGATATTACATTAGAATAGTTTTTTGATTTTTGTCATTTGGGAGGAGTTTAAAAGTGGGGGGCATGGGAAGTATTTGTAGTGTTTGGTTTTTTTATTTTTTTTTTTCAAAAAGAATATTAAGTTTAATGTTAGTTCCTTTCACACCATTGGAATACTTAACCTAGCAGAAGGGTCATCCTTTTGCTGCTAAAAAGTTGCTTCATGTTAAACATGAGTACTCCCAAGGAGGTATCTGTGATGGTAATTTTTTTCCATGTTCAACACCATAGGTATCTATGCCAGCAGCTCACGCAACATCATCTGCTCCCACCGTAACTTTAGTACAGCTGCCCAATGGGCAGACAGTTCAAGTCCATGGAGTTATTCAGGCGGCCCAGCCATCAGTTATTCAGTCTCCACAAGTCCAGACAGTTCAGGTATGTGCATAAAAAGTTCTGCATCTACTTTCATAACTGTCGTTTATAGCCATATTTCTCTTCCTTTCATTATGAAAATAGGAACATGTCTAGTTTAGAGTTGTATAGTAATTATGGAATATGCTGCATCTGTATAGTTACCTTAAGAATAGGAACATATATACACAAGAACAGACATAATAAAAAACTGTTTCTTAAACTGAAGGGAAAAAAATTGATTGGAAAAAATCATAAAGTATACGGGATAAAGTGGAAATGTTGGGAGAGACTATAAGGGTACCTCAGGGAAATAAGATGCAAAATAATAACTTTGTAATTATTTTCTAAACATGCAATTGGAAAAAACAACCCTTGTCAAAAATGAATAACCTTACCTAAGGTATTATTTGAATTTTAGAGAAAAACAACTATGTTTAGGAGTCTTAAGTTAGAGTATATACAACTTCGAAATGATACCTCCAAAAAGTGTACCTTAAGAATCAGGGATTTTTCCATGCATGTTATCTTATTCTTTGGAGAGATTGTTCATTTAATTTGGATCCAAGGAGAATAAAGGCATGTAAACTTCTACTTAACTGTAGGGAACCTAGGACAGTATATATCTTTGCAATGAGCTTATTGGGGAAGGAAAAAAAAAAAGACTTGAACATTCATTCAAGTAGGCCATAACCCCAGCCTCCCATTTCATATTTTTTGCTTCACAGTTTCCTGTAAGGACTTAAAAAGACTTTTCTCCGGAACTCAGGTGAGTCCTAGGTCCTATTTTTAGAAAGGAAGGTGAGAAATTATTCTTTCTATCTTTGTCCCTTCTCTCTAAACATGGAACTCAAGGTTTGAATAAAAATCTTAGGTATCTTCTAGGTCTAGGTCAAACGCGTTAAGCGTTACCTATCCAGCCCTTAATCTGTTACTTAGTTTCCCTATTTACATCCTTCTCCCCTCCTCCAAAGGGTAGTTTGGCATTATTTCAACTCTTTCAGAGAAAGGAGGCAATCTCCAGAGGTAACCAGTTTATAATTAGGGGTAATTGCTAAAATATTCTTCTCTGAGGTGAACCAGAATATCTTTCTAAAAGTATTACCTAGTGGTCCCAATTTTATCCTCGGAAATAACTTAAGCAAATTTAACTCCTTTTTCTATTGGACTGCTTCCTTTTCCCTATCTCCCACATCCTTCCCATTAAAAATATGTCCAGACCAAGTAAATGCCTGTTTTTCTTCAGCCATTTATAATTGACATTGCTTTGTTTCCTCTTCACCATCCGTGTCGTCATCTTGTGGGTGAGAGCTGTTTTCTTTCTTTTCCTCTTGAGTACAGTAGCCAGATTGATTGATACTTGTAGAGGGGAGAAGTCCCTTTTTGTCTTCTATTAGTGTCATCAATGGCACCCCACTCCAGTACTCTTGCCTGGAAAATCCCATGGACGGAGGAGCCTGGTAGGCTGCAGTCCATGGGGTCACGAAGAGTCGGACACGACTGAGGGACTTCCTTTCACTTTTCACTTTCATGCATTGGAGAAGGAAATGGCAACCCACTCCAGTGTTCTTGCCTGGAGAATCCCAGGGATGGGGGAGCCTGGTGGGCTGCCATCTGTGGGGTCACACAGAGTCAGACACGACTGAAGCGACTTAGCAGTAGTAGCAGCAGCAGTAGTGTCATCAAAGGATATGATAGATGTTAACTCACCTCTCCTTCATTTGATCTCTGTGCTTTCATTTGCTTGGAATTAGGGCAGGGGTAGAAGGAGAAAGAAGAATGAATGTTTTTATATAAGTAAAATCATCAAGTTGTAATATTGAAAAGGAATTTGTTGTTACTAAATAGATGGTATAGTCCAGGTAAAGGCTGAAGAAGAATTTGATAGTTCTATAGAGCCACAAGTCTCCTATCTTCTGTCTCAGTTTTTCTTTCACTGAACACTGCCTAACTTTTGTTCACATGATGTATGCCATTATTAATTCCCTGCTCGTATCTTCCTCTTGATAATAGTGGAAAGAACCTGACCTCCTAGTCAGGAGACCTAGATTCCAGACTCATTAACCTTTACTTTTTCTTTTTCACTTATGATAGGAGGTCTTTCTATAAAGAACACACAAAAATTACCACAAAATTTACTAACATTATAAACATTGGTTTTAATAAATGATGTTTAATTGTTGATTATATTCTTAATTTTAATCTTTACTTTGTGGCAAGAATAATGATAATGACCATTAACTTGTAGAAATGTGTGAGCTATGCTTATAATTAGAAACCTGAATTCTACAAACAGAAACACAAACAGTATTTTTAATTTAAAGGCCCTAAACCATGAAGAAGCTATTAAACTTCAGTGGTCATTTCAGCTGGTTAACAGTGACTAGAATTAATCATTAGAGAATGGTTTATAACAGAAGAGGTGATCAAACAAGGAGAGAACTGATTCCTCAAACTTCTTGATGGAAGAATATTAGTATTCTAGAACAGCATTTCTGAAATATATAAGGTACATTTCTCTTGATGTGAGAATAAGATACTAAGATTTCTGTTTATCTTTTTTCATCTCAGAGGATTAGAAACTAAGCTTTACTAATATTTCATATTCATCAGTGCCCTAACTTATCCCTTATGTATACGTGTAAGTCAGATCTCACAGATTATGTAAAAATTCCCACAAAAATAATGGGAGTTACACAAATGTATAGAAGTTAACAGTATCATCCTCACTTTTCATTTATTAATTTTGGATGCATTTTTAATACAATGCAGTAAAACTAGGATTTATGGATTATGTTACCTTAAATTATTACATTTCATTCCTTCAATGAATTTTTATTGATCACATGCTATGTGCCAGTCACTGTTCTAGGTGCTGTGAAAGACAGCAGTGAGCAAATAATACTTCTCTATTCTCATGAAGATCACATTTGAGCGAAGAGAGACAATGAAAAAATAAAATATGTCAGGTGAGGATAAGTGCTGGGAAGATAATTAAAGCAGGGGAAAGGGATAGAGAATAATGTGGAGGGAAGGGTATTTTATTTTATGTTGAGTGGTCAGGGAACACAAAGAGCAGAAAACTAGAAAGCAGTGAAGGAGGCTAAGCCATACAAATAATAAAAGCAAGTCCAGAGGCTCAAAAGTGAAAGTATGCTTTGCATACCAAAGAATAGCAAGACCACATGGCCTGAATAGAGTGAGCAAGAAGGATTGTGGCTGGCACTGAAGTTTTTGATACAGCCTTTACGATACTTTTTAATGTGATGGGAACAACAATAAAAATCTTTTGTGCAAGATATCAAGTGGTTATCATATAGCAAATATTTGAGTTGCTGAACAAACATAAGAATGTTACTTGTTTGTTTTTACATAAGACAAGTGTTCCAGAGTTGCTGATCTTTATAATGATGGCAAGCAAGAGATAACCTATAAAGGATATGTTAACTAACAGATATTTTTGAAAAAAAGACATTCTTTTCAGCTATCCTTTCTGAGAGAAGGTGACATTTTAACAATGTATGAGAGAATACCTGCATTTTGAAAGGAAATCATGCTTTGGACAGAATATTTTGAATATAGAAGTTTGAAAATGTTGCCATACTTTTTTTTTTAACTGTAAACAGTATAAATAAACTAGAAATTCAAATGTATATACTTTTAAAACTCTGGAAATAAGAGTTTTCCAAACTATTCAGAACTGTTCTTGAGTTTCAGTAGGTGTTGAACTTATTTGTTAAAATATAAAAGCTTCTATTAGCATATAATAACTGACCAAGAGTCAGAGAGATGAAATATACTAGTAAATCTCATCAAAAGTTTGTGCAATTGATAGGTGAAAGTGGAAAAAAAAAAAAAAGATTGTTTTATTTAGTAAGCCTGGCCACAAGGCACTTACTCCTGTATCCACGTGTCGATGGGCTCCTTTTTTCAGCAGTTGCAGATGTCAGATCACATTTCAGAAAGTCCAGGCTTAGAATCAGATTTTTGAGTCACTGTTATAAAATATTAAATGGTTTCTTAATGAACCATATTTAAAGCACATCACTCTTGTTGGTATGAAATATTAAGAAATTTACAAGTGTATTTTAATACATCCTGACTTTAAAAATTAATTTGTTTTATGATACAAATAATACTTAAAACTTCCAAATAAATGTATGTGCTTATATCAAATTTTCTTATTTATAAGGGAGATCTGCAGATCAAAACAGTTTGGAGATTTCTGCTCTAGACTTTTATTAAACTCCTTGATCCAGTGAATAAACAACCGTACCTAAACCTGAGCCTGAACTGTACTCCAGGAAAGTGTTTACATTTTCAGGGGACCATGTATAGTTTGAGAAAACATCTAATACAACCATTTAAAAAATTTTGTGCTAGTCACTGAATATTTTATTTTGACATTTCAGGTAACATCGAAGTTTTTTTCCTTATAAACAGGAGGTATGGGTTTTTAACAAACTTGTTTTAACACATAAAGAGAATATTGAGAAATACAGATCTAAAACTTCACAGGTTCAGTGAGGGGTTTGGCTTTTTAAAAATTTCTTGACCTATAAGTGGCCATGATTAAAGTTCTATTTAAGGAACTCAGGAAGGGATTAATAATAGAGGCAGGAGGAGGTGAAGACCAGAGGAAGGGGCTCTGTCATTGGAATGTGATGATAGTCTTTGATACTCACAAGTGGGATATAGTTTTTCGTGTTATTTTTTAATAACCTATTAAATATGTGTTGAACTATTATTATTAAAAAGGATTTTAATGGTACTTAATGGTCCTAGACATGAGGGTTTAGTGGTTTGCGGGGGGGTTTGTTTTGGTTTGGGGCGGTATGGTGTTGGGAGTTGGGGGGTGTTTTGTTTGTTTTTTGGTAGACAGTCCATAGGAATTGGCTTCATATTTATAATTCTAAGTTCTCTCTGGATAGTATTCCACCAAAGAGGAAATGTTACATTCATTAAGTAGTATTGAATAGTTCTGAATTCCCTTTACATTTAAAAAATTGCAGTACATATCACTTATGTCTGGAATCTTAAAAATACAAAAAACTAGTGAACATATTAAAAAAAGAAACACACAGATACAGAGAACAAACTAGTGGTTACCTGTGGGGATAGGGATGAGGAAAGTGGCAATATGGAGTAGGGGACTAAGAGGTACAAACTATTATGTATAAAATAAGCTACAAGAATTTATTGTGCAACACAGGGAATATAGTCAATATTTTATAACTGTAAATGGAATATCGCCTTTAAAAATTGTGACTCACTATACTGTATACTTATAAATTACATTGTACAGCAGTTATACTTCAATTTTTTTTTTAATTGCAGTCATATAGTATAAGTTAGTTCCTTTTGTGTGAATTGACAAGTTGTTTCAGGTAAGAGGAGTGGGAGACTTTGTTCTACTGGGAGCAATAGATGAATTGAGTTTGGGGGAAAAATTAAAGGCCATATATTTAAAAAGCAGTGTTAATTAGTTTCATTTCAAAATTGTCCTATTGTGTAGTTTATGTAGCATGTTTTTAAGTTGTTATTTTAATGACTTTCAACTTGGAAGAGTGTGCTTAAGTCATTATATATCCTTGAAAGAAGGTTGTAAGAATCAGAGTAAAACAAAAAAGGACAGAATGGTAGAGAAACTAAGGTTCCAAAAAACATTAATGAGGGTAAACATTTGTCAGGTTATTCACTTTGAGTTCGATCTTGTTATCCCTTGAAATTCTGAGTCTCTGCCTTTTTATAACTACTCATCAGCTCTACATTTTTGAGAAAGTCTGTGTAGAGACTCTGCTGAGTGAGCTAGTTAACAGCAGCCACAGATTAGTGGGAAGTGTTCTGTGTGCTCCTTTGGCAGTAACTATAGTGTTGTTCGGAGAAGGCAATGGCACCCCACTCCAGTACTCTTGCCTGGAAAATCCCATGGACGGAGGAGCCTGGTAGGCTGCAGTCCATGGGGTCACTAAGAGCACGACTGAGCAACCTCACTTTCACTTTTCACTTTTATGCACTAGAGAAGAAAATGGCAACCCACTCCAGTGTTCTTGCCTGGAGAATCCCAGGGACGGCAGAGCCTGGTGGGCTGCCATCTATGGGGTCGCACAGAGTCGGACACGATTGAAGCGACTTAGCAGCAGCAGCATAGTGTTGTTACTCCACCGTGAATCACAGGTCCATGGGACTATACTTTGTTTAAAATGTTTTAAGGGACACATACATTACTTTATTGTAGATCTATTTTGTGAAACATGACTAGATTTAACAAACTTCGTTTTAAAGTGAGTATGTATCACAAAGCCCTCCGAATACAACTGCCCACTCTCCAGAATCCTTAGGCTTGGACCACATACTTGATTTCTCAAGTTTCTCTTAAATGTGTTCATTCTTACTGCCTTTGCCATAAATTTTTGATAAGGCGCTATCCCACATAAACCCTTTTGCCTTGGTTAAATTTAATTCTCACTCCGACAGCAGCATGCTCACCTAGGTTAGGAGAGAGCAGGAGGCTCCTGCTGTTTAGCCTAGGGAAACTTGGCAGTGTAAATTTGACAGACTAGCTTACCTAAATGACTGAAATTCTAGTCTAAAAATGGTCTGAAAATGCTTTGGGTTGCTGCTTCTGACAAAATTGGTTTGACATTGGAACCAGCAGGATTTTGATGCTAGTATGGACATCTAAATTTGAGATGTCAAGTGTTGACAGTGGCTTCACTACTTCATAGCTTTGTGACTTGGGTGATTTGCTTAAACTCTTTGTGCCTCAGTTATTCCATCTATAAACTGGACATACTAATAGTACTTATTTAGCACCTAAAGTTACTGTATTTTAGTGAGTACTGAGTAATGTAATATATGATATGCTTTAACATAGCATCTGCCACATAGTAAGTTCTCAGTAAATGCTAGTTGCTATTATTATTATCCCACATAAAATCTGTATTCATTTACCTTTATTCCTTCTCAATCCAAGCATACTTTCCAGAAATACACAGTTCTTTATCTTGAAGTTTTGCTTAATAAAAATTGTGGATTGCAAACTTTGAAACATGTCTATATGTAGCAGAGGACTTCTTCCAGAATTGCCAGAAACAGCCATCTGGAACATGGTTGAAGGATCACCGATCTTATTTGTACAATTGTACATATACTCAAAGTATTTACACATCAGTTAAAGGAAAATATTTGTACAATCAGTAGACTGATAACTAGATATTTAGTCATTTATTCTTTCCTTCATATCAGAACTTTATTTTACTTGGTAGTTTTGTTCTAACTATAAGAAAACAACTGACAAGTGATACTGGTACATTCAGTGTTGATTATAAGAGGTCCTGAAAGAGATTAGGCTGATTTTGGATATCACAAAAGTTTAGTTTTGACAAAAAAATTTTAGGTTCTCTGACTTCTGTAGGATGGGGGGAAAAAGGGAGAGGAAAGGAATGGTATGATTATCTCCCATTAAAACTGGTTTTCTACTGAAGCATGTATAAGGTTGAAATATGCCCTTTTGTATTTGACCTTTTCTTAAAATTCATAAAAATTTTATGGGAACTAAATTTGATTATCATGATAAAGTTCTTCTTTATTTTCAGATTTCAACTATTGCAGAGAGTGAAGATTCACAGGAGTCAGTGGATAGTGTAACCGATTCTCAAAAACGAAGAGAGATTCTTTCAAGGAGGCCTTCCTACAGGTATGGAATTGAATAGTTAAAAGAATTTAGGATCAGAAGTATAAAGGTATACCCCTGTGTAGTTAAAGAGATGTCGGAACGCCAATTACATGCTCGATTCAGGACCATACAGAACATGTCTTTTCATCCTGAGTTGCTTCTCTCAAATAAGTTGAAGCTTGTCATATAGAATAAGAGCACTTCTAATCTGAACATGTTGTGTCTGACTCTTTGTGACCCATCGACTATAGCCCACCAGTCTCCTCTCTCCATGGGATTTTCCAGGCAAGAATACTGGAGTGTATAGCCATTCCTTCTCCAGGGGATCCTCCTGACCCAGGGATCGAAGCAGGTCTCCTACATTGCAGGCAGATTCTTTACCATCTGAGCCACCAGAGAAGCCTTACTCTGAATAGTCCTGGATAAAGACTGATTTTTTTTTTCCTTCTGTTTTTGTAGACTGCTGGCTGCTGCTTTTCTGTTTAAAAGATTGGAATACATTTGATAAGGTTATAGCATTTCCTAGTTATAAGTCAGTTCTGAGACGGTACCATGTACTTCACAACACATTTCTTATTCCATGGTACTTAACATGATAACTGCTTGTTAATTTAATAGTTGCTTAGGGTGATGTTTGGTGATACTCCCTGCTTGTTAATTTAATAGTTGCTTAGGGTGATGTTTGGTGATATTCCCTAATTTTTAGGGGCACCTTACGGCAATTTTATGTTCAGCTACAAAAGTTGCCTAATCCATACCTTGCCTCCAAGATGAACCAAAACTGTTTCAGTACTACATAGAAATTGGAGCCATGTTAAGTATCGTCAGGAAAAGCAATTCCACAAATCTTTAAGTTCAATTCATAGTTTAATAAACTTCAAGCTTACTCTTCCCTTCTTTTTTTTTTAACTCTTCCCTTCTTTAGCCTATATTATTTCTATTTATATATATATTTCTATTTTTCAAAGGAATGTTATATTCTTTCCATTTTCTTGGCTTCTAAGCTAGCCCTTTTTTCTATCCTCACAATTTAATTAATGATCCTAAAGAAATACCAGTAAGTTGAGGTCTTGAGAATTCTGTGTTACCAAGTATGTATTGTATTTATTTATACTCATAATTCTCAAAATATAGCTAGTTTTATCTTTTAACTTTGAAATATATCTAGGGTTACTATGTAAGACATTTGATCCTAAAGCAAACTCAACTTGATACTAAGAAACAAGCACATGGCTTCTCTATATAAGTTCTAAGTAAACCCTAGCTGTAACCTTAGGATACATGAGTTTTATGTTGGAAAAAAATCTATTTTTTTTTTTTTTTGCCTTAATTGGCACCACACACGTGTAGAGAAGGGTATCTTCCCTTACAATCAAACCTCCATAGTGGAGTATGCCATTATTTTGCTTTTAGTTTATGAACTCTCAAAACCTAGCCTGTATGTCTTAATTTGATTATAACAAGACCTGTATCAAAATTCTTAGGTTATTTTTGTGAAGTTGGAGAAATGGGAATTAAATAATAACATGCTGGGTTTTTATTGGAATAGCCCAGCTTTATAGTGATCAGTTTTTACCCAGAGGAAGTCCTTGAAGTGTTCTCACTTGGTTTTATCTGGCTTGGTGTTTTTATCAGTAATAGAGCTGAAAACATAAAAGCCATGTTTATCAGATCAACAAATAACAGAAACTTAAGGGCAAAGTACCCTAATAGAAGGAGAAGGCAATGGCACCCCACTCCAGTACTCTTGCCTGGAAAATCCCATGGGTGGAGGAGCCTGCTAGCCTGCAGTCCATGGGGTCGCCAGGAGTCGGACATGACTGGGCGACTTCACTTTCACTTCTCACTTTCATGCATTGGAGAAGGGAATGGCAACCCACTCCAGTGTTCTTGCCTGGAGAATCCCAGGGATGAGGGAGCCTGGTGGGCTACCGTCTATGGGGTCGCACAGAGTCGGTCACGACTGAAGCGACTTAGCAGCAGCAGCAGCAACCCTAATAGATGGTAGAATAAAAACCTTGAAAGATCATAGCAGCCAAGGGAAATAGAGTGAAACGAATAGTCAGACTTTATTTTTGGGGGCTCCAAAATCACTGCAGATGGTGACTGCAGCCATGAAATTAAAAGATGCTTTACTCCTTGGAAAGTTATGACCAACCTAGATAGCATATTCAAAAGCAGAGACATTACTTTGCCAACAAATGTCTATCTAGTCAAGGCTATGGTTTTTCTAGTAGTCATGTATGGATTGAGAGTTGGACTGAGAAGAAAGCTGAGCACCGAAGAATTGATGGTTTTGAACTGTGGTGTTGGAGAAGACTCTTGAGAGTCCCTTGGACTGAAAGGAGATCCAACCAGTCCATTCTAAAGGAGATTAGTCTTGGGTGTTCTTTGGAAGGAATGATGCTAAAGCTGAAACTCCAGTACTTTGGCCACCTGATGTGAAGAGTTGACTCATTGGGAAAGACTGATGCTGGGAAGGATTGAGGGCAGGAGGAGAAGGGGATGACAGAGGATGAGATGGCTGGATGGCATCACTGACTCAATGGACGTGAGTCTGAGTGAACTCCGGGAGTTGATGATGGACAGGGAGGCCTGGCGTGCTGCAAATTTCTGAACTTGAGTTTAAAATAAAATCAGTTATTCCCGTGCAGGATTCTGTATTAAGAATTCATCTAAAAAAGATAATTAATGTTCTTTAATTATCATTGATTAAAAGAGGTTGCCAAAAAAGCCAGTACACCATGAGACTGTATTGGTTTAAAAGAAAAAAATAACCTAGCATCTAGATTAAAGTGAAAGTCGCCTAGTTGTAGCCAACTGTTTTACCCCATGGACTATAAAGTCCATGAAATTCTCCAGGCCAGACTACTGGAGTGGGTAGCTATTCCCTTCTCCAGGAAATCTTCCCAAACCAGTGATTGAGCCCAGGTCTCCCATATTGCAGGTGGATTCTTTTCCAGCTGAGCCACCAGGGAAGCATTCTTTGCCATGCAAAAGATTGTTTTTCCTGTAGTCAGTTTTTCTATTCATCTCTTCTTTAATTGCACCTGGATTTTGAATCATCATCTTTTCTTACTTTCACTGAAAGGAGAAATACATCTGTGTTTTTTCTAGTCCTCATATGGTTTTGACATGTAGATGCCCCGATTCATTTTTAGTTTAATGTTGCAAATTTATTGTTTATTATTGTAAGTTTTTACATTTTAAACTATAACATTTTTAAATTCTATCCTAAACACTGTCAACTTTATGTCAGTTTTCTGATCTTTTCTCTTCTTTGTATTTGGCCAGTAAATGTTACTTTTATTTTAACTGATATAATTCTCTCTTTTTCTAGGAAAATTTTGAATGACTTATCTTCTGATGCACCAGGAGTGCCAAGGATTGAAGAAGAGAAATCTGAAGAGGAGACTTCAGCACCTGCCATCACCACTGTCACGGTGCCAACTCCGATTTATCAGACTAGCAGTGGACAGTATAGTGAGTAATTGATATTTCTGTTTTGGAAAATGAGATGAAAAACTAATGGCTGCATTCTCCTCAAAGTGATATTATAAAAGCAGCCTGCACTTTGCTAAATCTTGATTGTCACTGTTATATTTCCTTTACTTATATGCAAAGTTTTGTAACAGAAGTATTTGCTTTTCTTCAGGGTTTAGTTAGGATTACCCAGGTATGTAAGACCTTTAAGTGGCAGTTTGTTTTGTTCAGGTGCATGGAGAGTCTTACGGAGTTTTTTAAACCACTACTTAAAAATGTATTTCAGTCCTCATATAACATGTTAATAGAAAACATGAATTTTTCAGATAATTGTTCTTTGATTATGTTTAATGCCAATTTTTATCTCACAGAAAGCAAAGATTTCTTTTGAAAAATTATCAAAGTTCCCATTTCTCTGATGTCTCTGATACTTGGGTCTCTCTTCTTATCTTTCATCTCAATCTGTTACAAAAGTACTTTTTGAGTTCTACCTTTGTTTGATCAAAGGCATTTGTGTGAATGGTACCTTTTTCCTCTCTTTTTTTCCCAATATCTTTCTGCCTTCCACAGTGCCTCACACATTGATGTCTTCATTTTTATTTATTAAATACAGTGCTGCCCACTATATAGTTGCCCTCCCTCTTCCTTAATAACACATCAAATTTACACATCGAAATTCTTTTACTACATTGGTTTTCTAATGTCCTGGGGTAGTCTGTGTCAGAAATATGTATAAAAGTTTGACTCCCAGTTCATAATTTTCCAGTTACACTGTAGCCTTGGTTTGCATAACTAATTTGCATTCCAGCCTATTAAAAACAAGTAGCAGACTTTTTAGCTCTACCAAAGCTGAAACTTTTAATAGCAAGTAGAAGGCAGGTATTTTTGACTAAGCTTCTTGACCATTCTGTAAGTTTATTAGAGTTCACTCATCCTCTTTCTTCTTCGTTGGCAGAAAGAGGTGTATGTGTGTATTTTTTATCAACATAATTTGAGCTATTCAAGGTATGTGTTCTAACATATTGATACATGAACTTTTTCTCCAACTTTAGTACACTTGAGAATATAACATAGTCCTATTAGTAACAGAGATTCATTTACCACAGCAGTTCTTATTTGAATTAGAAATAGAAGGCATGCTCTCCAGACAGAGGCATATCAGAATCTCAAATAGGGAAGTGAAGTTGAGGGAAGTAAAGCTCAGAAAAATAGATGTTTCATTTGGCACACCCCTTCCATCCAGTGGCTAACAGTTGCTTGTTTTAAGGTTAATACTTTGAGATTTTGAAGGCTTTATGCATTAATGTTTATGCCTTATTCTCTCTGTATATGCATATATGACTTTGATGGAACTGGTTTGACATTATGTTCTTGATTGTTATTAACAATCAATATAATGACCACTTATATATGTAACAATATTATATATTTCTTACAAAACAAGTATATGGTTGGGAAAATTCAAATGGTAGAGGTTTATAGTATTAATAAAAAATAAAGACCCCTTTCGGCTTTCGGCTCGGAGGAGGCGAAGGTGCAACTTTCTTCGGTCGTCCCGAATCCGGGTTCATCCGACACCAGCCGCCTCCACCATGCCGCCTAAGTTCGACCCCAACGAGATCAAAGTCGTGTACCTGAGGTGTACCGGTGGGGAAGTCGGTGCCACGTCTGCCCTGGCCCCCAAGATCGGCCCTCTGGGTCTGTCTCCAAAAAAGGTCGGTGATGACATTGCCAAGGCAACTGGTGATTGGAAGGGTCTGAGGATTACAGTGAAACTGACCATTCAGAACAGACAAGCCCAGATTGAGGTGGTACCTTCTGCTTCTGCCCTGTCATCAAAGCCCTCAAGGAACCACCAAGGGACAGAAAGAAACAGAAAAACATTAAGCACAGTGGAAACATCACTTTTGATGAGATCATCAACATTGCCCGGCAGATGCGGCATCGGTCTCTAGCTAGAGAACTTTCTGGAACCATTAAAGAGATCCTGGGGACCGCCCAGTCTGTGGGCTGCAATGTTGATGGCCGCCACCCTCACGACATCATAGATGATATCAACAGTGGCGCAGTGGAGTGCCCTGCTAGTTAAGAACTGCAAAGGAAAAAGAAAAATAAAGGATCATTTGACAACCAAAAAATAAATAAATAAATAAAGACCCTTCCCATCCCTCCCCAGTAGTAAAAGTTGGTATATATCCTTCATTCTTTTTCATTCTGTTTATACATAAACATGTAAAATGTATTTTTATACATGTGAGACCTACATTATTTATATACTACAGACAAATATATGCATATATAGTTATGTAAGTGGTTTCTTTTAATAGCTACATTGTGTTTCACTGTATAAATATAACATTTGTTTAAAATTCACATACACTGGAATATTTAGGACTTTTCTACTGTTTCAAATAATGCTACATAAACATTCTTTTAGTATATAGTGTCCTGTCCTATCAGTGGGGTAGCATCTAATGAGTGGAATTGTTGAATCCTAGTCAGTCTGCCCAGTTACCCTTCCCAGTGACTACATCAATTTATAGCCAATAAATTGATGGTTGTGTTTTTTTATTAACACTAGTTATTAGTTTTGTCCATTACTTGGTTCACAATCCCTGATAAGTGTTGAAAAGATGTTATTCTTAGGTAGAAAAACATGTTTCACTAAATAAAATTGTTTTTATTTTCATTTTGGCTACTCAAACTCTCAGCTAAGTTTGTTTAATTATATGCTTTCCTTATTTTGTGATAGAATCATATATATCTAAATACACATTAGTTACTTGACTTCTTTTCCTTCTTGTTTCAATTTAATTTTTTTGAGCAATCTTAAGTCCTTTTAAAATATGATGTGATAAATAAGTATTAAGAGAAAAACAATGTTTGATAGGATCAAACTTCAGTTTTCAGAGTACTTTTATATACAAGGTCTCATTTGAGTTTTATAACAATGACACTTATGGGCTAGAACCATATATTTTTATTTTTACAGAAAAGATAACAGATTCAAATAATAGTTTAGTGATGGAACTTGGACTAGAACCCAGACCTCCTGATTTCTAGTTTCCTTCTTTCCTTCCACTTTGATTTCATTGGTATATAGTCAAGAAGAAAGCGGTGTGTGTTGAATACAGTGGACTTTGCTCATTAACTCTAATTGAGAAATTGTGGTTTGATTCTGTTAACCTTCTGATTCTTTCAAGTTATCCAGCAGTGTTAATCTCAGAATACTTTTTACATATTTCTTTGGAGCAGATGAATGACACATGTGAATAATCAATGGATTCTACATGAGAAGGCTTGAATATGTAGCTTAGAAATAGCAATAAGATACTTTTTTCTAAATGATCCTCTTGGGCTCCAGATTTAAACTCTATGAGAGGCCTGTGGTAATTAAGTTCCCTAGGACATTGCAGTTGTCTCATTGAGTGGACTTTTGTTACACTTTATGTATTCCTAACTAAGTAAGAGAACAGAATCCACTACTTAACTGCTTTATTAATTATGCATTAAAATAATCATTTATTGGGTGCCTATTACTGGTTCTCAAGGCAAGAATACTGAAGTGGTTTGCCATTCCCTTCCCCAGTGGATATTCTGTCAGACCTCTCCACCATGACCTGCCCATCTTAAGTTGCCCCACGGGCATGGCTTGGTTTCATTGAGTTAGAGAAGGCTGTGGTCCTAGTGTGATTAGATTGACTAGTTTTCTGTGAGTATGGTTTCAGTGTGTCTGCAATCTGATGCCCCCTTGCAACACCTACCATCTTACTTGGGTTTCTCTTACTTTGGGCGCGGGGTTATCTCTTCACAGCTGCTCCAGCAAAGCACAGCTGCTGCTCCTTACCTTGGATGAGGGGTATCTCCACATCACCTCCCTTCCTGACTTTCAAGGTGGGATAGTTCCTCTAGGCCCTCCTGTGCCCGCCTAGCCACGGCTCCTTGGACCTTGGGCTGCTCCTCCTACCTGCTGTGCCTGGGCCCCGGTTAGGGGTGGCCCCTCCCGGCCGCCGCCATGACCTCTGATGCGGGGTGGCCCCT
>SJXQ01004914.1:0-22890 GCA_006408695.1 Aepyceros melampus | reverse complement strand
GATGTCGGACGCGGAATGGCTCCTCTCACCCACGCTTAGTGCGCCGGTCGCAACAGCCAGAAGGTTAAATATAATAATACCCTTCAGGTTACCCAGAAGAAGTGGTAGGGCCGGGATTTGAACCCAGCCAGGTGCTTCTAATAGCCTGAGCTTCTGTGCGCCGCTCTAACCAGGAGGTGGTATTTAAAATAAATGAAGGTGGTTATTGAAATGACAGCACCAGTTTATGTTACAGCCGGAAGCCTCTGCTTCAGATATAGGAACTTGAAGAGGGAAGTATTTACACGCTAGTGAAGGTGACATCAGAATCCTTTCCTTACAGCTTGTAGCAACCCAGAACATTGGCTTTGGGGCTCCTGTGTATTCTACCCTAAGTTATGGCTAATTTCTGTTATGTTCCTCAATTCCAGAGAATGAAAGTAGTGATGGATTTGGAAGTGATATTAGATAAAAGTCAGAAGGCTTAAGCTTGAGTTCAGTATTACCACTTTCTAACTAAATGGACGCATTTTCTTCACCTGTGAAACGAGAAAAAGAATGCTTGCTATATAGGGTAGTGAGAGTGGAACCAGACAGAGGCAAAGAGAACTGTAATCGTACACTTTCACATTGTTGACCCAGGAATTTTTTTCCCTTTGTTCCATACGTCAAAGCAAAACAACAAAATGATGTAAATATCTGTGAAAGACCCATGTGGATACCCACAAACTTTCTATTGTAAAATTAATGTTAACTTTGGTTAAGTCATTTTTCCTTTTTATTTTTCATTTCTTAAGAAGAGGGATATTGATCACTGAAGTCTCTTACAACTTTGATATTTTGTAATCCATTCCATCCTAGATCTAGGAGAAGCAAGCCAGGGTTTTACTTATTTTTAAAATTCATTTTCAGTGAAACAATGATGAATATTTTTCATTATAAAAGGCATAATTTCACAAAGAATATAGACATCTTACACCATTAGACACCTTAACAGCAAAGAAACAAAGATACATAAAGCAAAAATCAGAAGAAACATAAGAGAGAAGGGAAAATATTTAATCATAGACATACTAACATTTCTCTGAGAATATTTTATCAAGTGCAAAAAAAATTAGAATAGAAGCATCATGAATGATGTCATTAATAATTTAAATATAATATTTATATTTAATTAATTTATATAATCATTTCCTACACAAATATATAAAATTTTTTTATCTCACATGTTATTAGAAAATAATGAGCCAGGGCTTTTAAATGGTAATTTAGCTACTTGCAGCCCACCTCACCTCTTAAAGTCCACCTCACCTCCTAACGGAGAAGGCAATGGCACCAGACTCCACTACTCTTGCCTGGAAAATCCCATGGATGGAAGAGCTTGGAAGGCTGCAGTCCATGGGGTCACTGAGGGTCGGATACAACTGAGCGACTTCACTTTCACTTTTCCTTTAATGCACTGGAGAAGGAAATGGCAACCCACTCTAGTACTCTTGTCTGGAAAATCCCATGGATGGAGGAGCCTGGTAGGCTGCAGTCCATGGGGTCGCTGAGGGTCAGATACGACTGAGCGACTTCACTTTCACCTCCTAAAGTGAACACATGCCTAACATCTGACCAGTCATATAGGATCCATGAGAAAATCTGACAGCTCTAATAATTAATCGCCCCCAAGTTAAAGTGTTAAGGAGAGTTGAATTCTACACCGGAACTAGGTGGACATCTGGTTTAGCTGGCAACCTGCCAGAAGTAGGGGTGGTGGCATTCCAAACACTTTGTTCTGGGTCATGCCAGACATGTAAGAAATGCCAGATAGGATGACCTTGGAGGGCGCTTCAAGCCCTACGATCTCATGTGACTACTTCACTGATAAGTATCACTTGAAAATGATGTTGGGTATGACCAGTTGTAGCAAGCTGGGAGCCAGAGCCAGGTCTTTCCACAGAGAGATGCAGCAAATGTGGCCAGTGTAACTCAAGGAAGTGACTGGAACATGGTCTTGAAGCAGCTGCATGCCAGCTGAATGGTCTGCCAACCCCTCCAGAGGGCCTATCCATTCCAGAGGAAGCAAGGTCCCCAAGGAGCCTGTGTGCTGCGCTGAGAACAACGGTTCACTCAGCAAGGGCAAGGGCATGATCAGTCACTCCGATCACAGTCTGTTACCCAGGCTTCCCGCGCCCAGCCATCCCATCCTGGCCTGAAGCAGATGCTGTGAACAGTCATCCCATCAGCAGCCTTGAGATCCATCACAATGCCCGTGAGCTGAGTGGCAGGAACGGTCACAATGAGATAAGCATGGGTGGCCTCCCAAACCACCATGCACTGGACACCCATTAATTCTGTCTGTGTGTCCAGCACACCATGCTTACCCTGCCAAGGACCTCTGCACTGGCCATTCCCTTCAGAAAACCTTGGTCCCCGGATCTCATACAGCTGGCACCTTTATGCAATTCAAGTTTTATTTCCAGTGTACTTTCTTAAGTCTTCCATGCTCACACCCTCCCAGACTCCCTATCACAACACTCTGTTTTATATTTCATATATCACTTCTCACTACTTGGAATGATTTTGTTCATCTACCTTTTTGGTTTATTTTCTATTTCTCCTTTAGAATGTTAATCAGAACCAAAATCTCCTCAGTCTTCTCCAATCTATTCCCAACATGTAGAAAAATATCTAGCAGACAATAGGGATTGATAAAAAATTAGTAAAACTAATGTATAAGTTAATGAGTTAATTCTCTCTAGGACAGATGTGTCCTAGTGCCAAGAGGGCTCCCCTCACTGTGCTCTGCCATGGTAGTAAGATTTCAAGGCTCCAGGGGAGATTTCATAGACACCTGTAAATATGTCCCCATTTCCTAAGCTATCTCTGTCTTCTCCCCCATTTAAGCTCTGAGAATCACTCTTTGACCTGTAGAAACTGACTCCCAACATCTATATTTATCCTATATAATTTTTTCACTTAGGAATGATTTAGGTTGCAAATAACAACAATAACAACAACCTATTATAGTGCACTGCAATATCAACAAATGAATCATTTTCTCAAGAACCAATCAAGAGGTACTGAGTCTGGTGTCAGTGTGACAGCTCTATTATATAGACATCCTGGCTTTCTCTCCTTTAAACCCCCTACTCGTAGTATACACCTTTCATCTGGTGCTTGTCACATCTCAGTTACATCATGGCACCACTAGGCATCATGTCTGAACTCCAAAGAAGGGGAAAAACAAAGGGAGAAAAAGCCATGCCATGTGAATTTGTTGTTCCTTCTTACTGGGAAAACAAAAGCTCTCTCAGAATCCATATCCAGCCCTTTTCTATTTACATCTCCTGCCCTAGTTTTGGTTCTCAAGGCCATCTGCAGACCAGTTCCTGACACAGGGCAGTGAGATCACAGTGACTGGTTTAGACTATCACACCGTATCTCCTGGGGCTGGAGAAGGGACCCACTTTCTATGAGATCAAGATGTTGCCGCATGCTCCTGAACGATACATCATAACTAAATGGCCTTAGAGTGGACATTTCACCCAAAATTGGAGCTGAGAGTCTGGGGAACTGAGACTGGAAAGCAGACGCCTTGGCCATCATGCTTCTGAACTTTCTGAAGATGTGACTCTTCCAAGTGTTTAAATTCCATCATATGCTCAAATATCTACCCACTATATTCTCTTTTTTCCTTAACCTGGCTCAAAGATTGTTTCTGTTATTCAACACCAAAGGGTCTTTGTTACAGGAGCATCTGAACCCCCAGCATCCAGCAAGGCCAATCAGGAGGAATGGTTGCTTCAGGGTGTCAGACATTCCACTCCTATCCCCCTCAGGAAAGGCAGCCCTTTGGACCAAACACTCTGCTCCCCTCAAGGTGATCCACATGCTTAGACATTATGTCATCAGCCTGACAACTTCCTTCTCTTCACCTTCAGACTATATTTGCTAAGGTCCCCAGTAGACAGGGAGGCTTGCTGGGTACTAAAGGCCTGCCTCGTGACAGAGGGATGGGGTTTGTGCAATAACACCCATGCTAACTGGTGGAGATGTCACATCTCACATCTATGGTATCAGATCTTCTGATTATGAGCCCAGTACTTTTTTAAAGCTATCTGATTATCCAGGACACACACACACATACACACACACTCACTGTCTTTCTCCCTTTCTCTCACATGTGGTTGTGTTAGTCACTCAGTTGTGTCCGACTTTTTGCAACCCCATGGGCTGTAGACTGCCAGGCTCCTCTGTCCGTGGGATTCAGGCAAGAATACTGGAGTACGTAGCCATTCTCTTCTCCAGGGGTTTTACTCAACCCAAGAATTAAACCCAAGTCTCCTGCATTGTAGATGGGTTCTTTACCATCTGAGCTATCAGGGAAGCTGTACATACAGACACAAAATAGTCATCCACCCCCCACAATTAAGTAAGATCTTCATGAGTGAAAAACCTGGCTAGGCTATTTTAGTACTCCATCTCTGCTAATCAGCCACAAGGAATATTCCGCAGAGATTACAAGCATGTGAGTCACTCAAGTATCCAGAGAGAGAGAGAGAGAGATCTCTGCAGCTCTCTTGCTATATTACCTATAAACTTGATCTAAGTTCTTTTATTTTTTGCCACACCACACAGCATGTGGGATCTTAGTTCACCAACCAGGGATCGAACTCCTGTGCCCTGCATTGGAAGCACAGAGTCTTAACCAGTGAACCACCAGGGAAGTCCCACCAAATTCTTTTCCAGTGTATATATTTCTTTGACTTAAGCAAGTTTTGTACAAGATTTCTCAAAAAGTGCTGCTTACATCTTATAGGTTTACATGAACAAATGGTTCCCTGCTCAGAAGACTTTGCAAACACCTGACTAAAGGAAGCTCAGTGCTGTTTCTGGCAAGATGCTGCCAAGCCTTCAATATTCCAATATACATCATGAATAGCTAAAAGAAGGATGCAGTGTGTGGCATCTTCCAGATTTCTTTAACCACTAAAATTTCTTCCTTGGTGTATACTGAAAGGCCAGTGATGCAATAGATATGGTTTGGTAAACTGCTAGAAGGGAGGAGTACAGAGGGCAAATTCTAGAAACGAATACCTCTTCGGCTCAGACGGTAAAGAAGCTACCTGTAATGTGGGAGACCTGGGTTCAGTCCCTGGGTTGGGAAGATCCTCTGGAGAAAGGAATGGCTACCTACTCCAGTATAATTACCTGGAGAATTCCGTGGACAGAGGAGCCTGGTGGGCTACAGTCCATGGGGTCGCAGAGAGTCAGACACGACTAAGCAACTAACACTTTCACTGCAGTACCTCTTTTAAATACCAAGAGGCATAGTTTAAGAGCTGGTGAAATAGGCCATGTGCAGCCCTATTGGATGTCAGCAGATAGTTAGAAATGCTGCTTCATCTGCTGTTCCCAAGTTCTACATCACAGCAGCCATCCTGGGCAGAAAGTCTGAGAGAGTGTGTACTTGTCTTCTTGGGCTGATCATGTTAATGTTATGATCAGAGGATCATCAAGTTTTCCTCCTTCAAAATGAGGATGTGAGACAGGGAGAATGTGGTTGTCACCAAAGAGTCCAACACCCCATTGTGTTTTTCCTGTTCTGACCTTTAATCAAAGCAGTTTTCATTAATGCAAGGATAAGTAAACCACACTGACCTTGGTGATATATGAACTAAAAATTTCTAAAACAAATTTGTCTTATTTAAATCCACCTTTTCTAAAAGACCACTTGGTACAATCTAACAAAAATAACCTGTCTACCAATGTGCAAACATTTTGCTAAGATATCTGGTGCCACTTGGGCTGCTTTATAACCATCATAGGCTTTAAGCATCCCTACACTGACAAAATGATTTTAGGAGAATTAAATGGCAGGATTGGCAATTGTTCTGCCAAAGCTTTATCCGTAGGACATCTAGAAGGAAAACTTACTTCCCTGGAAGCCTTTTTGCAGGGACAGAGAGATCCAAATAAAGAGGAAAATAACTGCACAAATGCATTTATCAACACAATGTCATTTTATAAACTGCAATTTATAGAATAAGTATGGGAGAACCTAACATTCTAATTCTAAGGTTCAATAATTTCAGTGATGTAATACAAATCTCATTACTTATCTTTATCCCCAAGATGACTATTTTCAGGCTTTATTAATAAGGATCCTTACTATTTGAAATTTACTTTGACCTTATATTTCATCTAAATTGAATGATTTGAAATGTCTGAGGAAATACAAGGTTTAAATCACATCTCTGTATCCTACCTCTGTGAAAAATAAAATGGTTTTCTTTGCATCCATGGGAACAAGAATATTAAATGGCACATGGAGTAGCCATTACCATGGCTACATTAGGTGGGTGAAAAATACCTAAAAAGACATCAAAAGGTCAAGAGTCAAGTCTGTCTTTAGACAGCTATTGTTATAAGTTGAACTGTATCTCTCCACCAAATTGATAACTTGGAATCCTAAGCCCTAGTACCTTAAAATTGGACTTTCTTTTGGAGATAGGGTCTTTATAGACATAATCAAATTAAAATGAGGTCATGAAGGTGGGCACTCATCCAGATGAATGGTGGACTTCTAAGAGGAGGAAATTTGGACACAGACACACATAAGTGGGAATGTGAGAACAGATACGGAGAAGATGGCCACTGATAAGCCAAGAAGAGAGGAAGCCTGGAATAGGTCCTTCCCTCACTGTCATTAGAAGAAACCACCCCTGCCAACACCTTGGCTTTGGATTTCCCAGCATTGGGATAATAGAGAAAATACAGTTCTGTTATTTAGTCCAGTCAGTTGTGGGTACGGTGTGACAGAACCGTGGCAAATGAATACGGCTGTGTTCTTAGCCAAGTCTTCTAATATTTCTGTCTCAGTTGCCTCATCTATAGCATAAGGAGGTAGATAAGCTTTGAAATTGCTATATCTCCAATAGCTAATGATCAAGGATGAAGGAAATGGCAACCTACTCCAATACTCTTGCCTAGGAAATCCCATGGACAGAGGAGTCTGGCAGGCTACAGTCCATGGGGTTGCAAAGAGTTGGACACAACTGAGTGACTAACACTTTCACTTTAAGAATGGACATAGACTCTCATCAGTTCTTCTGAAATGTAAACATGCACCATCTTCTGAGAAAAGCTCTCCCTCTTGCCTATAGATCAATGGATTACAGACAAATTGACATCATCTTTGATAATCCTGCCTGGTCATCCTAATTCATATTTAGGTAATGACTCTGGAAAGCAAAATAAGGAAGAAAGGAGGACCAAAGTAACTCTGATGAAAGGCTACAAACTTAATAAGCTTATATCTTTCTTCAAGAAATTCATCATTTGTTACATAATTAGTGGGAAGCTGCTATATAATGAAGGTACCTCAACTCAGTGCTCTGTGATAACCTAAGTGGATGGGATGGGGAGTGAGAAGGAGTTCAAGAGAGAGTGGCTTTATGTATACTTAGGAAGAGGTGGCAAGAATACACAGAAGAACTGTACAAAAAAGATCTTCACAACCCAGATAATCATGATGATGTGATCACTAATCTAGAGCCAGACATCTTGGAACGTGAAGTCAAGTGGGCCTTAAAAGAATCACTACAAACAAAGTTAGTGGAGGTGATGGAATTCCAGTGGAGCTATTTCAAATCCTGAAACATGATGCTGTGAAAGTGCTGCACTCAATATGCCAGCAAATTTGGAAAACTCAGCAGTGGCCACAGGACTGGAAAAGGTCACTTTTCATTCCAGTCCCAAAGAAAGGCAATGCCAAAGAATGCTCAAACTACCGCACAATTGCACTCATCTCACATGCTAGTAAAGTAATGCTCAAAAATCTCCAAGCCAGGCTTCAGCAACACGTGAACCGTGAACTCCCTGATGTTCAAGCTGGTTTTAGAAAAGGCAGAGGAACCAGAGATCAAATTGCCAACATCCGCTGGATCATGGAAAAAGCAAGAGAGTTCCAGAAAAACATCTATTTCTGCTTTATTGACTATGCCAAAGCCTTTGACTGTGTGGATCAAAAAAATTTTCCACAATAAACTGTGGAAAATTCTGAAAGAGATGCGAATACCAGACCACCTAACCTGCCTCTTGAGAAATCTGTATGCAGGTCAGGAAGCCACAGTTAGAAGTGGACATGGAACAACAGCCTGGTTCCAAATAGGAAAAGGAGTAACTCAAGGCTGTATATTGTCACCCTGCTTATTTAACTTCTATGCAGAGTACATCATGAGAAACGCTGGACTGGAAGAAACACAAGCTGGAATCAAGATTGCCGGGAGAAATATCAATAACCTCAGATATGCAGATGACACTACCCTTATGGCAGAAAGTAAAGAAGAACTGAAAAGCCTCTTGATGAAAGTGAAAGAGGAGAGTGAAAAAGTTGGCTTAAAGCTCAACATTCAGAAAACAAAGATCATGGCATCCAGTCCCATCACTTCATGGGAAATAGATGTGGAAACAGTGTCAGACTTTATTCTGGGGGGCTTCAAAATCATTGCAGATGGTGACTGCAGCCATGAAATTAAAAGACGCTTACTCCTTGTAAGAAAAGTTATGACCAACCTAGATAGCATATTGAAAAGCAGAGACATTACTTTGCCACTAAAGTCCGTCTAGTCAAGGCTATGGTTTTTCCTGTGGTCACGTATGGATGTGAGAGTTGGACTGTGAAGAAGGCTGAGCGTAGAATTGACGCTTTTCAACTGTGGTGTCAGAGAAGACTCTTGAAAGTCCCTTGGACTGCAAGGAGATCCAACCAGTCCATTCTGAAGGAGATCAGCCCTGGGATTTCTTTGGAAGGACTGATGCTGAAGCTGAAACTCCAGCACTTTGGCCACCTCATGCGAAGAGTGGACTCATTGGAAAAGACTCTGATGCTGGGAAGGATTGGGGGCAGGAGGAGAAGGGGACGACAGAGGATGAGATGGCTGGATGGCATCACGGACTCGATGGATGCGAGTTTGAGTGAACTCCGGGAGATGGTGATGGACAGCGAGGCCTGGCGTGCTGCAGTTCATTGGGTCACAAAGAGTCGGACATGACTTAGTGACTGAACTGAACTGATGGCTGATTCTGCCCTTATGGCAGAAAGTGAAGAGGAACAAAAGAGCCTTTTGATGAAGGTGAAAGAGGAGAGTGAAAAAGTTGGCTTAAAACTCAACATTCAAAAAACTGAGATCATGGCATCTGGTCCCATCACTTCATGGCATACAGATGGGGAAAGAATGGAAACAGTGAAAGATTTTATTTTCTTGGGCTTGAAAATCACTGCGGACAGTGATTGCAGCCATGAAATTAAAAGATGCTTGCTCTTTGAAAAAAGCTATGACAAATCTAGACATCATAATAAAAGGCAGAGACATTACTTTGCTAACAAGTTGTCTGTAAAGTCAATGCTATGGTTTTTCCAGTAGTCATGTATGGATATGAGAGTTGGACCATAAAGAAGGCTGAGCACAAAAAAATTTGATGTTTTTGAACTATGGTGTTAGAGAAGACTCTTGAGAGTCCTTTGGACTGAAAGGAGATCAAACCAGTCCATCCTAAAGGATATCAACCCTGAATATTCACTGGAAGGACTGATGCTGAAGCTAAAGCTCCAATATTTTGGCCACCTGATGAGAGAACAGACTCACTGGAAAAGACCCTGATGTTGGGAAAGATTGAAGACAAGAGGAGAAGGGGACAACAGAGGATGCGGTGGTTGGATGGCATCAACAACTCAATGGACATGAGTTTGAGCAAGCTCCGGGAGACGGTGAAGGACAGAGAAGATTGGTGTGCTGCAGTTCATGGAGCTGTAAAGAGTCAGACATGACTGAGGGACTGAATGGCTTATTTACATTAGAAGAAACCAACAGAACACTATGAAGCAATGATCTTCCAATTAAAAACAAATTAGTAAAAGAAATTCATCATTTGAAAAAACTGGCTTATAACGGATTCAAAGAAGGTGCTGTGGTGGGTTCAGATGAAAAGATCAATAATAAATGTAAATCTCATGACATGGTTCCCTATGTTAGAACCTCTGTAGAGTAAACAAATTGCACACATTTTGTGCTGTCTTTACAATTCATTTCTGGTGTTCTTTCTTCATTTCCCCCAACCTCTCACTCCAGTGTTTATTATGAAAGAAAGATGTTTCAGGCATAACTGTTGAACTTCTGGGTGCTACTATCCTGTTCCATCTCAGCAAAAAAAAAAAAATTTAATAATAATGAATTTGTGCAACCTTTATCAACCTCTCATCAGCATGTATCATCTTGGTATAAATCCCAGGCTATTAATGCACCTTCAAAGCCTAGAATACAGTTTAATGCCAGAATCACAGTTGGTAAGAAGAGCATTTTGGCAACTGAAATTGCTATTCTAAATGCTATAAAACAGAACTGATGTCCTAGTTACCCTTCGCTTTACCTTGCTGAATGTACACTCTCCTGCCAAAGAAAATATAAAGATAAGCATTCTATTCTATGAGATGATCTTATCATTGCTAAGAAGCAATCGTAGGGTGACCTTCTTAAGAAGCAACTGGCTAAATGACATGAAATAGTAGCATCAACAATATCAAAACAAAAATCAACACACTTAGCCAGCATCAATCTCACAATTAAATGGACAGTGCTTGTAATTAGTTGGGATTCCATAAGATGGAATACTCAAATCAGAATAATTCAAAGGCTTCTGTACTAAGGAACTTTTACAAAAGTGTACTCAGGGTAAAGTAAAACCACAAGGGACTTTGGGCAATAATCAGGGTTGGGGGCTGAGCCACTGTTGCCAATTCTACGTATAAGAAGACGAGGAGGAGGCGGGTAGGTTGGCAGAACCTGGAGAAAGAAAGTCATGTAGAGAAGACTGTCATGAAGAGAGTAGTGGTTTTCCATCTAGGGACACTGTCCAAGGTGTCCCCAACAAGATAGGAGTAAGGAGGATAAATACCCTGACCTCCTCCTCCTGCCCCTTTCAGTGTTCTGCCAGGGTCCCAACTGATCAAATCCAACCAGAGACAGAACAGGGGGCCCATTGAAGAAGAGTCAGCCTCTGATGATCAGGGTGAGGAGATCTGGAGGGGCAATTGGGTGACACACAGCAGGGTGCTACCTAACCCAAAGCACTCATAGAAATACTTATAAACTTTGTAAGAGCAGAAAATGTCTCTTCTTGTTCATCATTTTATCGCCAACTATATCACTCCAGTATTCCTGCATGAAAAACCCCATGGACAGAGGAGCCTGGCTGGCTGCAGTCCATGGGGTTACAAACAGTCAGACATGACTGAATCAACTAAGCATGGCGTATCATTCCAACTCCTATTTTCCAATTCTCTGACAGCAAGTGGGTGTCCAATAATTAAATTCAATGTGACATTAATTACCCAGAGTTAGCACAGACCCAACCAGCTAAGGGCTCAGTCCCATTTTAGACACCAGCCACAAATGGGGTCCCCGGACAACTTTCACTTCTGCCTAGCCAACTATAAATATGGAGGTTCCCACAAACCCACTCAGGTTCAGTAATTTGCCAGAGTAACTCCCAGCTCAGGGAAGCTCTCTACTTTCTATTACAGCTTTATTGTAAAGAATACAACTCAGGAACAGCCCAATGGAAGAGATGCACAGGGAAGGTATGGGGTAAGGAGGGCACAGGGCTTCCTGCTCTTTTTGGTGCACCACCCTCCCAGTACATCAGTGTGTTCCCAATCTGGAAGCATCGTGGCATAGGCATGATTTACTAAATTTCAGGCCACTGGTACTTGAACTCAGTCTCCAGTTCCTCTCCTCCCCAGAGGTCAGAGGTGGGACTGAAGGATTGTATCCCTATAATCACATAGATTTTTCCTCTGGGAACCAGCCCCCATCCTGAAGCTGTCTAAATACCCCATCTTTAGTCACCTCATTAGAATACAGAAGACACTTCTATCAGTGGAAATTCCAAGAAATTTAGCATGCCAGAAACCAGGAAAAAGACCAAATCTATTTTTTTCTTAATCACGCCACACCAGCATGTTGTATCACCATGTCTGGCATGTAACAGACACTCTGTATTTCTTACTGAATGATGCAGTCTCCACTGTGTTAGTCTAAAGTTCTTTCTCTTTTCCTTCTGGGTTTTTGAAAGATTACTAAAATGTTTAAGCCCAAACTATACATGCCTTTAAGCTTCTCCTTCCCCTCTAGTCAGATAATCTAGAGAAGACAAACCCTGAGTGGCTTCTAGAACCCCAGGGCACTTCACACCTCTGATACCCAAAGCATAGGGAGACTCAAAGGGAGACACAGATATTTTTTAGAGATGGAATCTAAACTGTTGACAAACAATCTGCTCTAGTCTCTTCAGGGTTGCATGCCTTTTTATCACCTTCACTACCAACAGATTCTGTGGCACTAAATAGACGTAGGAAGCTAGGGCTAGACCTTTGTTGGGTGGTAAGCTATTTCTGTTGATATAAGGTATCGTACAACATGTCACCAAAAGAACTTTATTTTGTTCTGGATAGTTTCCCAATGATACGAGTCCCACCTTGTGCTTTTAAAAAATCCCAAGGTGACAAACATTTTACATGTCAGGGGAAACTGGATCAGGAGAAAATCTGAAATTAGGGATGAAGAAAATGCAGAATGGAGTAGGGATAGTCTAAATCCATTAACAGAAAAAAAAATCACTGAAAAACAAACAGATCCATTCAAGCTGATATGACTTGAAAATATGGTACAAAATTTCAGTTTAAATGAGGTTTGGGGGAAACACATTTCCATTTGATGGAAGGACATTTTCCATCCATCAGCAGACCTAGCTATTAAACTGATGGACTGTAAGTTTTCTCTATAGCAATAGCCTTTCTAATATTAACATAAATGAGCCAAGCTCTATGGCCAAACTTTGAAGTCTCAACCTAAACAGTTATCCAAAGGCTTGATCAGGTCCTGATCAAGAATGTTTTTACCCTGCTCACACATTCCTGGCCCATCTTCCTGTGGAAAGGGGCTCCTAAATTTCTTCAGCTGAGTGTGGTCTCTAGCCACTGCAGCCACTGAGTATGTGATGCCCCTTTGATCAACAGCACACAGTATCATCATTTCAGGCACCGATCAGAAAATGCTTCTAAGAACAGACTAGGCTTCCCAGGTGTCTCTAGCATTAAAGATCCTGCCTGCCAATGCTGGAGACATGAGACACTAGTTCCATCCCTGGGTTGTGAAGATCCCCTGGAGGAGAGCATGGCAACCCACTGCAGTATTCTTGCCTGGAGAATTCCATGGACAGAGGAGCCTAGCAGGCTACAGTCCATGGGGTCACAAAGACTCAGACATGACTGAGTGACTTAGCATGCACATGCAGGAGCTTGCTAGATACATCTGATAGTGGAAAGAAATGCCTAAGGCAGTTGTTCTAAACCCAGTTGATCTAAATGACCTAGGGAGAAGGGAAGACAAGAATGGCCAGAGGCCCTTGGAAAGGAAGAGAGTGAGAGAGAACTGAGTGGGTATCTAGGCCCACCCAAGTACATGGAATCATATCTGGAGGTGTCCTTTTAAAGACACGTTAATCTACCCCCACCCCAACCACACTCCATCATACAATAGAAGAGACAGACTAATTTTCCTTTTCCTGTCTCTGAACAATACACTAGATTAGGTAGACTGGAATTACACAGGGAACTTTTTCAAAATAAGTTACACGGTTAAGATTCTGCTTACCTACTCACCTGCCATTCTGAGGAACCTCATGTGCTGGCACCCGATAAATTTTGCAAGAGCTCTCTAGGTTATTTTGACCCTCTTCTCTTCTCTTCATCCTGCCCCAACCCCAGTTAAAAATCCACTAAACACTAGTTCCCTATTATCCTCAGTTACCAGAAAGAAATGTATTTGGGTCACATATATTAACTTCCTGCTAACATACCTTAATGGCATTAATATTTAACAATACACACTTGACTTAGATAAAAAAATGTCTGATAAGGGTTATCTACTTGAATTTTACATTGTTATACCTTCTGGAAAATCAGTTTCAATCATCTAATAACCTTACTCAACATCCATTACATAAACCTTCACAAAATACCATGTCTGACAAGAGATAGTCCCCCTAGCAGAACATGTCTATGTCTTTCTAACAAACAGGGATAATGAGGTATTGCAAAGCATCTGCCCTGGTGCCTCTGCTGCTAGAAAACAAGCTTTTTTTTTTTTTTTTTTTAAAGTAGTAACTAATACTGGTGAGGATCCTTAGAAATGGCTTGTAAGACAATGTTACTGATAGAATTTTTTGTGATAAGTGTGCTACATCTACCCTGTCCAATTCCATAGTTAATAGGTACATGTGACTTGTGAGCACTTTAAATTATGACTAGTGTGACTGAGGAGTGATTTTTAAATATTATTTAATTTTAATTAATCTGATGCAAAGAGCCGACTCATGGGAAAAGACCCTGATGCTGGGAAAAATTCAAGGCAAGAGAAGAGGATGTCAGAGGATGAATGGTTGAATGGCATCACCGACTCAAAGGATATGAGTTTAAGCAAGCTCCAGAAGACAGTGAAGGACAGGGAAGTGTGGCATGCTGCAGCCCATGGGGGTCACAAAGAGTTGGACACAACTGAGCAACAACAATATTTAAATAACTGCATGTGGCTACTGCCTATATGGAGCCACATGGTTCCAAGACCAGTTTTTATATTTAAGTAGGATGACATAAGAAAAAGAAATACAAAAAGGCAAAATGGTGTTGAGGAGGCCTTACAAATGGCTGAGAAAAGAAAAGAATCTACAAAGGCAAAGCAGAAAAGGAAAGATACCCACTGAATGCAGAGTTCCAAAGAAAAGCAAGGAGATAAGAAAGCCTTCCTCAGTGATCAATGCAAAGAATAGAGGAAAACAATAGAATGGGAAAGAGAGATCTCTTCAAGAAAATTAGGGATACCAAAGGAACATTTCACGGAAAGATAGGCACAATAAAGGACAGAAATGGTATGGACCTAACAGAAGCAGAAGATATTAAGAAGAGGTAGCAAGAATACACAGAAGAACTATTAAAAAAAGATATTAATGAGCCAGATAACCACAATGATGTGAGGACTCATCTAGAGCCAGACATCCTGGAATGCAAAGTCTAGGGCCTTAGGAATCATTACTATAAACAAATCTAGTGGAGGTGATGAAATTCCAGCTGAGCTAGTTCAAATCCTAAAAGATGATACAGTTAAAGTGCTGCCCTTAATATGCCAGCAAATTTGGAAAACTCAACAGTGGTCACAGGACTGTAAAAGGTCAGTTTTCATTTCAATCCAAAAGAAAGGCAATGCCAATGAATGTCCAAATGACTGCACAATTGCACTTATCTCACATGCTAGCAAAGTAATGCTCAAAATTCTCCAAGTGAGGCTTCAACTGTATGTGAACCAAGAACTTCCAGATGTACAAACTGGCAGAGGAACCAGAGTTCAAATTGCCAACATCTGTTGGATCATAGAAAAAGTAAAAGAGTTCCAGAAAAATATCTAATGCTTTATTGCCTACGCCAAAACCCTTGACTGTGTGGATCACAACAAACTGTGGAAAATTCTGAAAGAGATGGTAATTCCAGATCACCTTACCTGCCTCCTGAGAAATCTGTATGCAGGTCAAGAAGCAACAGTTACAACCAGACATGGAACAATGGACTGGTCCCAAATTGGAAAAGAAGTATGTCAAGGCTGTATATTGTTACTCTGCTTATTTAACTTTTATGCAGAATATATCTTGTGAAATGCAGGCTGGATGAAGCACAAGCTGGAATCAAGACTGCAGGGAGAAATATAAATAACCTCAGATATGTAGATGACACCACTCTTATGGCAGAAAGCAAAGAGGAACTAAAGAACCTTTTGATGAAAGTGAAAGAGGAGAGTGAAAAAGTTGGCTTAAAACTCAACATTCAAAAGACAAAGATCATGGTATCTAGTCACATCACTTCATGGCATATAGATGGGGAAACAATGGAAACAGTGACAGACTTTATTTTCTTGGGCTGCAAAATCACTGCAGATGGTGACTGCAGCCATGGAATTAAAAGATGCTTTCCCCTTGGAAGAAATGCTAAGACAAACCTAGACAGCATGTTAAAAAGCACAAACATTACTTTGTCGATAAAGGTCTATCTAGTCAAAGCTACAATTTTTCCAGTAGTCATGTATGGATGTAATAGTTGGACCATAAAGAAAGCTGAGCACCAAAGAATTGATGCTTTTGAACTGTAGTGTTGGAGAAGACTCTTGAGAGTCCCTTGGACTGCAAGGAGATCAAACTAGTCAGTCTCAAAGGAAATCTGTCCTGAATATTCATCAGAAGGACTGATGCTGAAGCTGAAGCTCCAATACTTTGGCCACCTGATGTGAAGAGCTGACTCATTAGAAAAGACTCTGATGCTGGGAAAGATTGAAGGCAGGAGAAGAAGGGGACAACAGAGGATGAGATGGTCGGATGGCATCACTGGCTCAATGGACATGAGTTTGAGCAAGCCCTGGGAGTTGGTGAAGGGAAGCCTGGTGTGCTGCAGTCCACAGGGTCACAAAGAATTGGACATGACTGAGTGACTGAACTGAACTGAAGATGACTCAAAAATCTTATAGTAGTTTCAACTTTGGTACAAATGCTGTGTGTTAACTGTAAGCATCCTCAGCTTTTAGTAATATTATTCAAAAGGATTTCCAGGGTTGACTATAGGAACTTGCCTGCTCTCAACAGAAAGCAACGTCAGGTCATATTCCTGATGCAGCCTGATCAAACTGTAAGGCCTTCATGCCTGGGTTCTTATTACTGGACTGCTGGGACCTGATTGCAGAAGAGCAGACCTTCCTCTGAGCGGGACCATTGTAACCCCTCTGAATGGACAGTGTGGACATTTACTCTCCCCTCAGCTCAGACCCCTCCACTGTCCTAACCTCACATGGTAAAGAGAAGGCAGGAGTCTGGCCTTGAGGCTTTCTTAATTCACACCTGGAGAGTGTGTTCTCTTTCTGTTGAAAGGTCCAAAGGGTTTGCAGGGTCTCTCAACCTCAGTAGAGTGACATTTTGAGCCCTGTGCTTCTGTGTTATGGGACTGTCCTGTGTGTGTGAAGAGGTTTAGGAGCATCCCTGGTCTCTACCCACTAGATGCCAGCAGCATCCCTCCAACCTCCGCTGTAGTGCCCACCCAGTATTTCTACAGACACTGTCAAATATCCCTGGAGGGCAAAAATCTCCCCTGGTTGAGAGTCACCAATCTAGGCAGTAAGTTCTTAGACTATGGGCTACTTAATAAAGAAGACGAACTTTAGTTTTTTGTTCAGTTTTTAAAATCTCCAGTACCTGGCAGATGCCTGATACTGTGATAAACACTCAAGCATTGCTTGGATGCATGAATAAAAAGCCAATGTTATTTTTCAGCTTTGTAAATACCTCCCCCAGTGCCTAGAAGGCTCAATCAACAAGTATTTTCTGGCTTATTAATATTCTTAAAGGTTTAAAAAATTAGGAATTTCTATGAATGACTATTTTTGAGGAAGGAAAATGATGGGAAAATACATCTTTCTTCATAACTTAATGTATATGAAGCAATTTCCTGGCTTGTTATTATTTTTAGTAAATCAAGTAAGTCCGAAAATATAGTCTCACCAATTCCAAATTAAGTATCATCATTTAGAGTCGCACAGAGTCAGACACAACTGAAGCAATTTAGCAGCAGCAGCAGCAGATATGCAGATGACACCACTCAGATCGCAGGAAGTGCAGAGGAACTAAAGAGCTTCTTGATGAAAGTGAAAGAGGAGAGTGAAAAGTTGGCTTAAAGCTCAACATTCAGAAAACGAAGATCATGGCCTCTGGCCCCATCACCTCATGGCAAATGGATGGGGAAACAGTGAAAAACTTTATTTTGGGGGGGGGGTTCCAAAATCACTGCAGATGCTGATTGCAGCCATGAAATTAAAAGACACTAACTCCTTGGAAAGAAAGTTATGACCAACCTAGATAGCATATTAAAAAGCAGAGACATTACTTTGCCAACAAAAGTCCATTTAGTCAAGGCTATGGTTTTTCCAGTGGTCATGTAAGGATGTGAGAGTTGGACTATAAAGAAAGCTGAGCACCGAAGAATTGATGCTTTTGAACTGTGGTGTTGGAGAAAACTCTTGAGAGTCCCTTGGACTGCAAGGAGATCCAACCAGTCCATCCTAAAGGAGATCAGTTCTGAGTGTTCACTGGAGGTCTGATGTTGAAGCTGAAACTCCAATTCTTTGGCCACCTGATATGAAGAACTAACTCATTTGAAAAGACCCTGATGCTGGGAAAGGTTGAAAGCAGGAGGAGAAGGGGACAACAGGGGATGAGATAGTTGGATGGCATCACCGACTCAGTGGACATGAGTTTGGGTGGGCTCCGGGGGTTGGTGTTGGACAGGGAGGCCTGGCATGCTGCAGCTCATGTGGTCGCAAAGAGTGGGACACAACTGAGCAACTGAACTGAACTAAAAACTTTTTAAAAATTAAGTTAAAAATTCAGAGGAAGGAACACTTCCAAACTCATTCTATGAGACCACCATCACCTGGAACAGACTGGTTCCAAATGGGAAAAGGAGTACATCAAGATTGTATATTGTCACTCTGCTTATTTTACGTATATGCTTACTTAACAACATGGAAAAGGAAATGGTCTATCAAGTCCAACAGTAACAAAGAGTCCCATACAGGATAAACACAAGGAGAAACACACCAAGACACATACTAATCAAACTAACAAAGACTAAACACAACAAAAGAATACTAAAAGCAGCAAGGGAGAAGCAACAAGTAACATAAAAGGAAACCCCACACACTTAACAGGTGACCTTTCAGCAGAAACTCTGCAGGCCAGAAGGGAATGGCAGGATACATTTAAAGTATTTAAAGGGAAAAATCTACAACCAAGATTATAGTACCCAGCAAGGATCTCATTCAAAATTGATGGAGAAATAAAAAGCTTTTCAGACAAGCAAAAATTAAGAGAATTCAGTACCATCAAACCAGCCTTACAACAAATGTTAAACAGACTTACATAGTCAAGAAATACAAGAGAAGAAAAAAGATCTACAAAATCAACCACAAACAATTAAGAAAATGGCAATAGGAACATACATATTAATAATTACTTCAAATGCAAATGGATTAAATGCTCCAACCAAAAGACACAGACTGGCTGGATAGATGCAAAAACAGGACCCATATATATGCTGTCTACCTGAAACCCACTTCAGACCTAAAGACACATATAGACTGAAAGTGAGAGGATGGAAAAATATATTCCTTGCAAATGGGAAGCAAAAGAAAGCTGGAGTAGCAATCCTCATATCAGACAAAATAGACCTTAAAATAAAGAAGATTACAAGAGATAAGAAAGGACACTATATAATGATCAAGGGATCAATCCAAGAGGAAGACATAACAATTGTAAATATCTATGCACCCAACATAGGAGCACCTCAATACATAAGAGAAACACTGACAGACAATAAAGGAGAAATTAACAGTAACAAAATAATAGTAGGAAACTTTGACACCCCACTCACACCAATGGACAGGTCATCAAAAAAGAAAATTATTAAGGAAACACAAGTCTTAAGTGATACATTAGATGAGATGAATCTCATTGATATCTTTAGGACATTCCATCTAAATGCAGAAGAATACACCTTCTTCTCAAGTGCACATGGAACATTCTCCAGGATACACCACATCTTGGGTCACAAATCAAACCTCACTAAATTTAAGAAAATTGAAATTGTATCAAGCATCTTCTCCAACCACAAGTCTATGAGATCAGATATGAATTACAAGAAAAAAAGTCAAGAAACAAAAACACATGGAAATTAAACAACACGTTTCTAAATAACCAACAGGTTACTAAAAAAATCAAAATATTTCTAGAAACAAATGACAGTGAAAACACGATATCTCAAAACCTATGGGATGCTGCAAAAGCAGTTCTAAGAGGGAAATTTACAGTAATACAATCCTACCTTAAGAAACAAGAAAAACATCGAATAGACAACCTAACTTTACAACTAAAACAACTGGAAAAAGAAGAACAATAATAGAAGGAAAGAAATCACAAAGATCTGAGCAGAAATAAATGAAAAAGAAATGAAAGAAACAGTAGTAAAGATTAATAAAACTAAAAGTTGGTTCTTTGAGAAGATAGACAAAATTGACAAACTTTTAGCCAGACTCAAGAAAAAAAAGAGAGAAGAATCAAATCAACAAAATTAGAAATGAAAAAGGAGAGGTTACAACAGACAATGCAGAAATACAAAGGACTATAAGAGACTATTATGAACAACTATGTGGAAATAAAATGCATAACCCAGAAGAAATGGACAGATTCTTACAAAAGTTCAATCTTCCAAGACTGAACCAGGAAGAAATAGAAATTATAAACAACCCAATTAGAAACACTGAAATTGAAGCTGTGATAAAAAAAAATCTCCCGAAAAACAAAAGCCCAGGACCATATGGCTTCACAGGAGAATTCTATCAAACATTCAGAGAAGAGCTAATGTCCATCCTTCTAAAACTCTTTCAAAAAACTTCAGAGGAAGGAACACTTCCAAACTCATTCTCTGAGACTATCATCACCTGGAACAGACTGGTTTCAAATAGGGAGAGTATGTCAAGGCTGTATATTGTCACCCTGCTTATTTAACTTATAGGTAGAGTACATTGTGAGAAATGCTGGGCTGGATGAAGCACAAGCTGGAATCAAGACTGGTGGGGAAAATATCAATAACTTCAGATATACAGATGACACCATCCTTATGGCAGAAAGTGAAGAAGAACTGAAGAGCCTCTTGATGAAAGTGAAAGAAGAGATGAAAAAGCTGGCTTCAACATTCAGAAAACTAAGATCATGCATTCAGTCCCATCACTTCATGGCAAATAGATAGGGAAACAGTGGAAACAGTGTCAGACTTTATTTTTGGGGGGTCCAAAATCACTGCAGATGGTGACTACAGCCATGAAATTAAAAGACTCTTACTCCTTGGAAGAAAAGTTATGACCAACTTAGACAGTATATTCAAAAGCAGAGACATTATCTTTGCTAACAGAGGTCTGTCTAGTCAAGGCTATGGTTTTTCCAGTAGTCATGTATGGATGTGAGAGTTGGACTATAAAGAAAGCTGAGTGCCAAAGAATTGACGCTTTTAAACTGTGGTGCTGGAGAAGACTCTTGAGAGTCCTTGGACTGCCAGGCATTTCAACCAGTCCATCCTAAAGGAAATCAGTCCTGAATATTCATTGGAAGGATTGATGTTGAAGCTGAAACTCTATTTTGGCCACCTGATATGAAGAACTGACTCATTTGAAAAGACCCTGATGCTGGGAAAGATTGAAGGCGGGAGTAGAAGGGGATGATGGAGGATAAGATGGTTGGATGGCATCACTGACTCAATGGACATGAGTTTGAGTAAACTCTGGGAGTTGGTGATGGACAGGGAGGCCTAGAGTGCTGTAGTCCATGGGGTTGCAAAGAGTCAGACACAACTGAGTGACTAAACTGATCACTCTGGTAACAAAACCAGACAAAGACAACACAAAGAAAGAAAACTACAGGCCAAAATCACTGATGAACATAGTTGCAAAAATCCTCAAAAAATTTTAGCAAACAGAATTCAGCAACACATCAAAAAGCTCATGCACTGTGATTAAGTTCAATTTGTTCCAGGAATGTGAGGATTCTTCAATATATGCAAATCAATCAATGTGATACACAGTATTAACAAATTAAAAGATAAAAACCATATGATAATCTCAATAGATGCAGAAAAAGCCTTTGACAAAATTTAGCACCCATTTATGATTAAAACTACAAAAAATGAGAATAGAAGGAACCTCATCAACATAGTAAAGGCCATATACAATAAGCCTACAGGAAACATTCTTCTCAATGGTGAAAAACTGAAAACATTCCCCCTAAGATCAGGAACAAGACAAGTGTCCACTCTCACCACTATTATTCAACATAGTGCTGGAAGTCCTAGCTACAGCAATCAGAGAAGAAAATGAAATAAAAAGAATCCAGATCAGAAAAGAAGAAGTAAAGCTCTCACTGTTTGCAGATGACATGATACTCTACATAGAAAACCAGTGAATTTAGCAAAGTTGCAGGATATAAAGTCAATACACAGAAGTCACTTGCATTTCTATATACTAACAATGAAAAAGCAGAAAGAGAAACTAAGGAATCAATCCCATTCACCACTGGAACAAAAAGAATTAAATAACGAGGAATAAACTTACCTAAGGAGACAAAAGAACTATACACAGAAAAGATGCTGATGAAAGAAATCAAAGATGACATAAACAGATGGAGAGAGATTCCATGTTCCTGGGTAGGAAGAATCAATATTGTGAAAATGACTATACTACCAAACACAATCTACAGATTCAATGCAATCCCTATCAAACTACCATTGGCATTTTTCACAGAACTAGAACAAAAAATTTCACAATTCACATGGAAATACAAAGACCCCAAATAGCCAAAACAGTCTTGAGAAAGAAGAATGGAGCTGGTGGAATCAACCTTCTTGACTTTAGGTTACACTACAAAGCTGCAATCATCAAGACAGTATGGTACTGGCACAAAAACAGAAATACAGACCAATGGAACAACATAGAAAGCCCAGAAATAAACCCATGCACCTATGGGTACCTTATTTTTGGCAGAGGAGGCAAGAATATACAATGGGGCAAAGACAGCCTCTTTAATAAATAGTGCTGGGAAAACTGGACAGCTACATATAAGAGAATGAAATTAGAACACTTCCTAACACCATACACAAAGATTAACTCAAAATGGATTAAAGACATAAATGTAAGACCAGAAACTATAAAACTCTTAGAGGAAAGTATC
>SJXQ01004913.1:0-45355 GCA_006408695.1 Aepyceros melampus | reverse complement strand
ATCACTGAAGAAGGCTTTCTTATCTCTTCTTGCTATTCTTTGGAACTCTGCATTCAGATGGTTATATCTTTCCTTTTGTCCTTTGCTTTTCGCCTCTCTTCTTTTCACAGCTATTTGTAAGGCCTCCCCAGACAGCCATTTTGCCTTTTTGCATTTCTTTGCCATGGGGATGGTCTTGATCCCTATCTCCTGTACAGTGTCACAAACCTCATTCCATAGTTCATCAGGCACTCTATCTATCAGATCCAGACCCTTAAATCTATTTCTCACTTCCACTGTATAATCATAAGGGATTTGATTTAGGTCATACCTGAATGGTCTAGTAGTGCTGCCCACTTTCTTCAATTTAAGTCTGAATTTGGGTAATGCCTTTTTATTTCACGACAAACTCTTACAGTAACAATCAACTGGAAATGAAAAGCGAAAGTGCATGTTTAAGAAAAACTAAGGACTGAACTTCCACATCCGCAGAAAGCTGATGACAAGTACATAATTGACACAAAATGCTTGTCGACATTTATCGCTCACCATGACGCTGGGAAGGACTGGGGGCAGGAGGAGAAGAGGGCAGCAGAAGATGGAGCGGTTGGACGGCATCACCAACTCGATGGACCTGAGTTTGAGCGAGCTCTGGGAGATAGTGGGGGACAGGGAGTCCTGGCGTGCTGCAGTCCATGGAGCCACACGACTGAAGGCCTGGACGACGGCAGTGGGGGCCGTGGGGGCGGCAGTCCCCCCACGGAAGCCAGAGGAAAGGCCCACCTACGGAACACGCTCCAGTACCCACTTCGTAGGTTAATTGAGCACAGCCGTTTCAAAATAACCAAGATGGCAGGCTGACCCCTGCAGCTGTAGAGGGTCGATTTCCACGACTCTTCGGAGCATGACTCCTCATTTGGATCGAATGAGTGTATGCTTCTACATCAGTGTTGCTCATTTTTACTCCCCAGTTTTGCTGCATATCTATAAAAAGTGAAGCAATAGCTATTGAAATGTCTATTTCATCAGAAGAATTTCACAAACAGTTAAATGATGCTGGTATTGTGTCAACACCACGAGATGTTTCAAGTAGAAAATCAGTTCAGTGCAATATTAGTGTGGTCTTTTTCATCCAGTTCACATAGTCAAAGTAAAGCCTTTGAGAAGTCATCTCTTTGAAGACAGAACCTCTTAAAAAATCTTTGAAACTTCAGTTTCAAATCTGAATCTTTGAAAATTCAGTTAAAAGCTTCAACATTGAAGATAAAATGATTTGGGGGACTGATCAGATATACAGAATTTTATGAAGAATAATGTTGAGGTAAAAATAGCACTCTTACTAAATTATTGAAATCTGTGTGGCAAAAGCATACTTGGAACTGGTTGTGGTACCCACATAATTGTTTAAAATATAAAGCAAGATTCTACCAATTGGAACAGAAACTGTGCCTGTCACCATTTGCAAACAGCTTTGTATTCACAGAGTAACTCAACTACAAAATCATTTCAATAATGATGCTAAATTTAAAAGAAAAAATTTCAAAACTTTCTCTCTTTGCTTCCCATCATCAATGCATTTTAGAAATGTTTCAATGTTGAAGAAAAAAAAAAAAACTTTCATTTAAGCAAACCAGTCAGTCCTAAGAGAAATCAACCCTGAATATTCATTGAAAGGACTGATGCTGAAGCTGGAGCTCTAATACTTTGACCACCTGATCCGAAGAACTGACTCATTAGAAAAGACCTTGTTGCTGGGAGGGATTGGGGGCAGGAGGAGAAGGGGACAACAGAGGGTGAGATGGTTGGATGGCATCACTGACTCAATGGACATGAGTTTGACCAAGCTCTTCCAGTTGGAGATGGACAGGGAAGCTTGGCGTGCTGCAGTCCATGGGGTCAAAGAGTCGGACATGACTGAGTGAAATTTTGTTGTGGGGTTTGGGGGGTTTTTTTGCTTTAAGTTTTATAAATGAATCCTCCAAATTTAGGGCACATTTTCCCCCAAATACATTGGAAATTTTTAATTAATCATGGATGCCAAAAGATCTTTCAAACTTAAGGATCTCAGCAAAATGCAATTATTGAAAATAAAGTCTGTAATCAGGAAGGTATCGAAATTTGTTCCCACAAAAGTAAGCAAGGAAATAAATTGAGTTCAAACCATGTACAGGATCTAATTTTAAAATTCTAAAATTGTGATTGGGAATTTTTAAACTTGTAGAATCTTCAGGTGGAGCCCCTCTATTTTTTTAATTTGATAAATTAACAGTACTTAAATTTTGCAGCATCTTTGATTAGTGAAACCCTCAAGAGATCATATAATAAACTCTCTTCACAGAAATTTTTTAGTATTCATTTTACATTGGAGTAGAGTTTATTTACAATGTTGTTTTAGTTTCAGGCGTACAGAAAGATGATTCAGTTACACACAAACACATATGCATTCTGTTTCGGATTCTTTTACCGTGCAAGTTACTACAGAGTGTTGAGTAGGAGTTCTCTGACTGCTGTGAGGTAGTGCTTCATTTGCATTTTTCTGGATTTGCTTTTTTTTGGTGATGAGTGATGGTGAGCATCGTTTCACGTGCCCTTTGATCATCTATATGTGTTCTTCAGAGAAATACTTATTCAGATCTTCTGCCCACTTTTTGATTGGGCTGTCTGCTTTTTTTTTTAACACTGAGCTTCATGAACTGTTTTTACATATTGGGGATTAATCCCTTGTTGGTCACATCATTTGCAATATTTTCTCCCTTTCTGTGGATTGTCTTCATTTTGTTTATGGTTTCCTTTGCTGTGGAAAAGCTTTTAAGTTTAATTAGGTCCCAGTTGTTTATTTTTATTTTCGTTACTCTAGGAGGTGGATCCAAAAAGATCCTGCTGCAATTTATGTCTAAGTGTGTGCTGCCTGCTTCTTCTCAGAGTTTCACAGTATCTGGCCTTAACGTTTAGGTCTTTGACCGATTTTTGAGTTTATTCTGTGTATGGTGTTAGAGAACGTTCTACTTTAATTCTTTTACATGTAGCTGTCCGGTTTCCCCAGCACCGCTTACTGCAGAGAATGTCTCCGTCGTATAGGCTCTCCTCCTCTGTTGTAGATGGGCTGGTTGTGGTTGTGTGGGTTTCCTTCTGGACTTGCAGTTCTGCTCTGCATTTCTGTGCCAGGACTATGCTGCTGTGCTTACTGTAGCTTCACAGTGCAGTCTGAAGTCAGGGGGCCCGATTCCTCCGGCTCCATTTCTGTTTCTCAAGATTCTTTGCCTACTTGGGGTCTTCATGTTCCCATACAGATTTCAAGATCTTTTGTTCTAGCTGTGCAAAAAAAAAAAAAATGCCATCATAATTTGATAAGGATTGCAGTGAGTCTGTAGGTTCCCTGGGACAGAATAGTCATTCTGGCAATATTGATTCTTCCAGTCCGAGAACATGGTGAGTCTCCGCATCTCTTCACGTCCTCTCTGCTTTCTTGCATCCGTGTCTGACAGTTTCCAGGGCACAGGTCTCCTGCCTCCTTAGGCAGATTTATTCCTAGATCATTTATGCTTTTCGATGCAGTGGTCAGTGGGACTGTTTTCCTTAAACTCTCCTTCTGATCTTTTTTTGGTGGTGTATAGAGATACCATATCTTTCTGTGTGTTGCTTTTGTGTCCTGCAGCTTAACTGAATTCGTCGATGAGCTTGAGTAGTTTTCCATTAGCATCTTTTTCTATGCGTGGTGTCACGTCATCTGTGAACAGTGACAGTTTAAGTTATTTTCCAATATGAATTCCCTTTATTTCCTTTCCTTCTTGGATTGTCGTGATTAGATGGACTGTCATTCCAAAACTATGATGCACAGAAGTGGCGAGAATGGACATCCTTGTCTTGTTCCTAATCTTAGGTTTTCACCATTGAATCAAAGAAGGTGCTCTGGATGGAAGCAAAAGAAGAGTCTCTGTAAATTTTCAGACTGAAATATTTACACATTTTATCACAAAAATAATAAAATTGATAATAACCTCCATTTATCTGAATTATTCTGAGTCTGCTGGATACCTTAGCACCTGTAGAGAGGAGTGTTTTTGCAACTTAAAGTGTTATGATTGACTGGGAAAAATCAATGGAAGATGTCAACAATTTCAAATGCATTAGTCATAAAAACCACCTTGAAGAAGATTGCAGGCAATTTTATGAAAAACAAAATAGGACAGTATTGAAAACCTTCCTTTTTCAAAAAAATACCAATGAGATGGTATTCAAAGTAGAGATGGCTAAAAAATTGAGGAAATATGTGAATGGCTGCCAAGAATAATTGTTCTTCCTATGTTACTATCTAGTGTTAATTAATATAAAGATTTTTAAATTCTTTTACCTTTAACCATATAGATTTTGGTTAGTTTTTTAATATTTTTTAAAGAATTACTTTTTAGCTGCACGATACATGAAACCAGTTTGTCAGCCAGTAAATAAATAATTTTAAAGTTATTTCTATTTTAGCATCACTTTCCAGTTTCAAAATTTTTCCAGTCTGGACAGAAAAAGTTATATGGTTACCCCACCTTGTAACCTTTCTTGTTCCAGAGTAGATCGAAGGCAACATGAAAAGGCATGGAACATCCCACCTTTTAACTTCACAATTATTAGTAAATCACTAGGCCTAAAGATTCTTGGAGTTCTTTTCAGGATTTGTCCTGCTTTTAGTTGAGGTGACCAGTTTCAAGTTTGAATAATTTTACCTTGATTAGCTTTGATGGTAGATAAAATTAGGGTGAAAACTAAATAGGTTTTATGTGATTTCATATTTAATCATTTATCTGACTACTCCTTACCCAGGAAGCAAATTATGAATATGGCTCAGAGAACACCCATGTTTAGGTGCCATTCAGATAGCTTACTGTATGCCTTTTAATTTGAAAGTCAATCAATCCGGCTGTTATTGGACCCCTCCCCAGTCTGGGGGGGAGCAGTATGACTTTCCAGAATATGATGAGGGGGACACAAGTGTACAACGAAGTCCTTTATCAAAACAGGTGGGTAGAATTGTGTGATTTTGTTCAGAAACAAGTCGTTTGTCCCCAGGAACCTCAGAGTCTGAGAGTGGGAAACAGACTTTTGTCTATCTGCATCCTCTGGATGAGTTGTGTGTTAAGGACAGTGGGAGCTTCTGAGACTTAGCAGAGGCATTTTACGGGAATAAGCTGTTTTGGGCATGAAGTTAGGGAGTAAATGAGCTGATCCCTTGGGAAACCAGTGAGAACTTGCCCCAGAGATCAGAGCCTTTCTCTCTTCCCTTGAGCTACAGAGAAGAGGGTTCAGGAATCAGCTGAGAGAAATGAATGAATTAGAGAGACAATTTAGATGCAAATGGACTTCCAGGTGCAGAAAGGTCAGAGCCTCATAGCTTAGAGAAGGAGCTTGTGGCTGCGGAGGAGGGATGGTTAGGGAGTTGGGACAGTCACGTAGACACTGCCAGGTTTAAAGTGGATCACCAACAAGGCACGTGGAACTCTGCTCAGTGTCACATGGCAGCCTAGATGGAGGGGGCGTGGGGGAGAAGGGATGTGTTTCTGTGTGTGACTGACTCCCTTCACCATAAACTGTTCACCTACAACTATCACAACACTGCTAATCTGCTATACCACAATACTCAAAAAGAGTCGGACATGACTGAGCAGCTGAACAACCACCACCACCCCAATACAAAATAAAAAGTCCCCCCCCCAGCCCCTGCAAAAAAAGAAAGAGGCAATTCATGCTACTGCCCTTGGAAGGATGGCAAGCCTGCTTGGGCACTTAAAAGAATTTCAGGAACTTTCCCAAAGACAGCTTGTTTCAAGCCAAGTCTTAGCCTGGATTTCTCCCAGAGTTTAGCCCTGAGTTATGATTGGAGTCCACATCATTCTGGAGGAAACTGTAAAAATAATAATAATAGACAGCAATATTGAATAATAATAAATATCACATTGAGCATCATGGACCCAGGGGGTTCCATCCCAGTCTGGGAGACTGCCTAGGGGAGGAGGCTCCTACCCTACACTTCTCGCCTCCAGGAGAGGTCTTGGAGCAGTCATGGAGCTGGAGTGAGTTACCCACCACGTTCCACCAGTCACTGAACTCAGCTCTCAGGGGTTGGGGGCTGTTAACACCCCAGAACTTCTGGCTTTGTGGGATGAGGGTTGATCAGGCTCCTGGGTACCGCTGGAAGCTAGGGGTCCCCACCCACAAGGACCACTCAATGGCATCCACTGTGTGTTTGTACCATCGAGTGGTCTCCTGGGGATGAATGTGTATGTCGTTCCCATCACTTCGTCTTTGTAGACACTGCTGCTGTGAACGTCCTCAGCCAAATCCTTGTGAGTGAGGTTCTTTCCAGGATTTGCACCTGAAATTGGAATTGCTGTTTGGCAGAGCGCGGGTGTCATTACGGCTCCCGGCCTTGCCATATGGCTTTCCAAGATTGTTATATCTTACTGTCATTGTGTTGGCAGTATATGAATATTCCTACTGATTCACGTTCTCACCAGTGTTTCCTGGAGTCAGCATTTCTGAGTACTGCCAACCTGGTTAAGCGTGACTTTCAGTGTGTGTCCATGATTACTAATGCGGTTGATGGTGTTTGCATACGCCTTTTGTCTAGTGATGCCTTTTAGAAAATAGTCTGATACTGAGTGCTTCATTCCTTAAGTCATGTGTCCATGTGTGTGGTCTAGGAAGGCGTGTGTTGGTTAGGGGGAGTCTTTGTTCACTCTGAGTATTTTTGTCAAGGAAAACTCTTCAAGCTCCCTAGGAGGATGTTCATGATGACAGTTACTAAGTAGTGCTTTTTTATGAGGATCCTCATAATGATATTCAGTTCAGTTCAGTTGCTCAGTCGTGTCCGACTCTTTGCGACCCCATGAATCGCAGCACGCCAGGCCTCCCTCTCCATCACCATCTCCCCGGAGTTCACTCAGACTCATGTCCATCAAGTCCGTGATGCCATCCAGCCATCTCATCCTCAGTCGTCCCCTTCTCCTCCTGCCCCCAATCCCTCCCAGCATCAGGGTCTTTTCCAATGAGTCAACTCTTCGCATGAGGTGGCCAAAGTACTGGAGCTTCGGCTTTAGCATCATTCCTTCCAAAGAAATCCCAGGGTGGATCTCCTTCAGAATGGACTGGTTGGATCTCCTTGCAGTCCAAGGGACTCTCAAGAGTCTTCTCCAACACCACAGTTCAAAAGCATCAATTCTTCGGTGCTCAGCCTTCTTCACAGTCCAACTCTCACATCCATACATGACCACAGGAAAAACCATAGCCTTGACTAGACGGACCTTAATCGGCAAAGTAATGTCTCTGTTTTTGAATATACTATCTAGGTTGGTCATAACTTTTCTTCCAAGGAGTAAGCATCTTTTAATTTCATAATGATATGAGCCACTATAATACTAAAGTTATAAATAATAATACCCGATTGTCACCATCACAATTCTTTCACATTTACTGAAATTTTGCTGTTACTATTAACCTATATTTGTATTCATTAAACCACATAGTTACCTATGGGATCTGAACAGTACCAATTCTACATGGTTGCATCAGATTCTGAATAGTTACCTTATACTTTGATCACAATCCAAGATTATCTCATCATATGTAGCTAGCATTTTGTTCTAATCCATCTCTTTCATATCAACACACCAGGCACAGCATCACCATCTGTCATAAATAAGCCCCGTCTTAGTTTCTTCATTAGATTCAAAAACTAGAGAAGAGAAGCAGCTGAGGAAATCCCAGTAAGGATGTTCTTTGTCATCTCAGCCAAAGTGAACTTCAGATCAAGGGCATGAATGGCACAGCAGGGTTTAGAGCAGAGTTTAGATGAATAAGTAACCATTGCTGAAAGGGACCCTGGGCAGCGAAGGTTTACATCCGCAGGTCCAGGCTGCCCAAACCTCCACGTAACAGGCTTGGCTCTTGACTGGCTCCTGGGAGCTGTTCTAAGCCTGTAGCAGGTCCTGGGTGATACAAGTACCTCTGTTTATCCGGGGCCTTAAAACGTGCTGGAGAGTCTATGCTAGTGATGGGATACAGGGTGGGGCCTCAGACCACACAGTGCCAGCTTGACCACTGGAAGGACTGGAGCCCAGGTTCAGTCACACAGGTGGCCAGCCACACCTCTGCCCCTGACCGCCAGGAAGAACATTAGGACAGGGCCTCCCTGGTGGCTCAGCCACCTGCCAATGCAGGAGATGCTCGTTTAATCCCCGGGAAGATCTCCTGGAGAAGGGAATGGGAACCCATCTAGCATTCTTGCCTGGGAAATCCCAGGGACAGAGGATCCCAGTGGGCTGCAGTCCATGGGGTTGCAGAGTTGGACACGACTTAACAGCTAAGAACTTAGGGCACCAAGGCATGGGTGAGCATCCCGCTTGGCAGTGCTGCTTACATGTCGTCACGTGTCCTTGCTGCCTGCGTGGCCCCACTGGGAGGAGCTCTACCCCCACACCCCTCTTCCCTTTGCTGATTCCAACCTGTACTTTTTTTTTTTTTTGCTGTAGTAAACCATAACTGTGAGCATAACATCTTCCCTGGTTCATGAGCCCTTCTGATGAGTCACTGGACCCCAGGGTGGTCTGGGAGAACCTGCGTGGGACCACAGTACCACGTAATGTACACGTACAGTGTATGAATGCAAGGCCCAGAGGCGCTGAGGTCCTTTTGCTCCTCCATGGTCTTTGTTACCGCTGTCTTAGTCAGCTCCAGCCGCCATTAACAAAAATGCCATAGACGGGTGGTTTAAACGAGATGGTGGTTTCTCACCATTCTGGAGGCTGGAGGTTGAAGATTGGGGTGCCAATGTCATCAGGTTCTTGGGGAGAGCTGACAGCTGCCTTCTTGGTGTGTCTTCACATGGCAGGGAGAGAGACATTAAGGGAACAGACTATCTCCTGTTCTTATAAAGGCATGAATCGCACTCACGAGGGCTCCATCCCCTGACCTAATCACCTCTTCAAGACACTGTCCCCAAATTCCATCCCATTTGGGATTTCAGCATATGAAATAGGGGAACACAGATATTCAGTCCATGGCAACCGCTAATCACGGACGCCCCGTGTGTGTGTGCTAAGTCACTTCAGTCGTGTCCAACTATTTGTGACCCTGTGGACTGTAGCCCGCCAGGCTCCTTTGTCCCTGGGATTACCCAGGGAATGGGGTGGATTGCTGTGCTCTCCTCCAAGGGATCTTCCTGACCCAGGGATCAAACCCAAGTCCCTTACGCCTCCTGTGTTGGCAGGCAGGCTTTTTACCACTGGCATCACCTGAGAAGCCTGGGTGTCCTTCACCTGAACCAGATGCCGGGGTCTAGACCCCATGGGAGCCAAAATCCCCTCAGTTGCAACAGAGAAGTCCCAGAGATGACATTTACTATAAATAGACCTGCCTTCTGCTTCTGTCAGCTGAATTCGTGACTCTTCATTAATTTCAAAGAGTTGCTTTAGAATTGGCCCACCTCACAGATAAGCATCCCTTAGAGACGGGTATTGTCAATTCGTTCTCTTACTTAACCTGTTTAAATCCTCTAATTAACAACATCTTTTCAGGCAATAGATTAGTATCCTCTGACCCTCACCTAAGAGGCTGTAACTTCAAAAATTTCAACAGCAAATGAGCATCGATTACACCGATTATTCATCCTGTTTTCTTCAGCTCTGGTTAGAAAGTTCATTTGAATTAGAAGAAAATTGCATGGAAAGTGGAATGTGTATTTAAGCGAGAGAAAGAGATCACAACTAGATATGGAATATAATCCTAATTTTGTTAAAAACACACACACACACACACACACAAAACAGCTACCGCATGTAGACGGGAATAAGCGTGGAAGGAAAAACCTCTAGATTATTTTCATGGACGTGTGGCCCTTGGGACCCTGAGACAGGGGCAAGTGCAGCAGAGGAACCGAATCTTAAACTTCATTTAGATCCAGTTGATCTCGATGTGAATAACCACCTGTGGCCACTGGCTTCCCTGTTGGACAGCACATGGAGTCAGCTTTGCTCGTGCGTCTGGCAGTCGGCGCTGGTGGCCGGACCGCCTGGGTGACCTCGCCATGGGGACTCTGCCTGGGCTAGCTGGGCCTCCTCATGGCCTGGCAGCAGGGTTCCAGGAGTGAGCGCCTGCAGAGGACCAGCAGGAAGCTGTGTCACCTTTCAGGACCTGGGCTCAGGGGTCAGACGGTGTCCCTTAGGGGCTTCCCTGGGGGCTCAGACTGTAGAGAACCCGCCTGCAGTGCAGGAGACCTGGGTGCTATCCCTGGGTCAGCAAGATCCCTGGAGAAGGGAATGGCTGCCCGCTCCTGTATCCTTGGCTGGAGAATCCCGTGGACAGAGGAGCCTGGCGGGCTACAGTCCGTGGGGTCGCAAAGAGTCAGACACGACTGAGTGACTAATACTTTCACTTTTCAGTGTCACTTATGCCTTAGTCACAAGCAGACCCAGATTCCAGGGGAGGAAACACAGATCCTGTGCCTTATGGAGGAGCCTCAGTGTCAAACTGTAAGAAGAGGGCATGGAATGAGAGATGGTTTTGTGGCAAGAGGGAGGTTAATTTCAAAATGGATTATCTATGAAGGCCCCACAGACCACCCCAAAACGTAGTAACATAACAATTATTTATTTTGCTCACAATCCGCAGGGTTCAGACAGCTCGTCTCTCCTCCAAAGAGCTTTAGCTAGGGCAGCTCACTGGGGACCACAGGATCCACTTTCAAGATGGCACATTCATGGGGCTGGTGGTTGGCCGGGAGCCCAGCCGGGGCTGTGGTTGGGTAGGGGTGGGCTCTGGGTCCCGGTTCCTCTCCATATGCTCGCTCCCACCCGTGGCAGCTGGATTCCAAGGTTGAGGCCCTAGGACAGGATGGCATTCTCATGAGGCAGCCTTGGGAGTCATGGAGCACCCCCTCCATTGCCCTCCGCTGGTGGGGGCTGCACCAGGCTGGACCACGCTGTAGAGGAGGGGCCCTTCCACTTGGTCAGGAGCGTGGTGAGGGGCGCCCTTCGGGTGGGAGGCCTCATGACAGGCGTCTTGGCAAAACGGGAAGGTGAGAGTCTGAGGCGCCGGCTCATCCTGTGCCTGGGCGGTTTCTTGAGGATGCGGCAGGCGCCGTTTATGGTCTCCCTTTCCCAGCAAGTGCTGCCCTCTGCAGTCGGTGGGCCCCGTGCCCACTTCCTGCACATCCTGCGAGGCGCAGCGCCCGTCTCCCTTTGCATCACCTGCTCGTGACCTGTCTGACCCTAACCCTAACCCTTTACCCCAAGGAGTATAGATACTTCCCTCTCCCGAAGAGAAGAACGTGGCCCCGAGACAGGAAAGAGGCATGCTGGCTAACATTTTCCACATACAGGTCCAAGATAAAAAGAGAGCGGTGGTTTGTACCGAGTAGGAAAAAAAACTATGATTTTTTTCCATATGAGCTATTTCCAAATCACCGCCCATTTCCCTATCTGGTCAGAAACATGTAGGAGCTTGCCTGGTGGTCCAGTGGTTAAGAACCATCTTGCAGTGCAGAGGAGGTGGGTTCTATCCCTGATCGGGAACCAAAATCTCATGCTCTGGGGCAGTTGAGTCCGTGTGCCGCAGTGGCTGAGCCCGAGGGCCGTAACTAGAGTCCACGCACCTCCGTAAGAGATCCTGTGTGCCGAGAGTAAGACCCGATGCAGCCCAGTAAGTGAATAACAGGCGTTTTTAAAAAAGAGAGAGAAACTCGTGGGAGTTTTTAAGAAGCACCACTTACTTTGACATCCTGGCAGCTTCTGGAATATTTCAGGAGCCTGTGCTCATGCGTTTGTCTCTGCCTGAAATTGGAGTGTCTGTCCTTTTCTCCCATCTTTTGCCTGCTCTCTCCCCACATGCCAGGCTGAGATGGGTGCCCCTGTGTGTGTGACTTGTCATGGGGCAGGGACTGTCGCTGTTGCCATTGTTCGTCGGGGACAGAGACGTGTGAGAATGATTCAGGGCCGCCATATATTAATTTAGTCCCTGAAGTAGCTCTGCAGAGGACTGGGTTTGAAGTTTGATAAAATGAGTTCTCTGACACATATATCTTTTAGAAGCTGACTTTTTCTGTAATAAGCTCAAGGGACGTTTTCAGCAAAGCCTGCCAGAAGATTCCAGGCTGCAGTACTTGGGGGCACTCTGCTTCTCATGTCTCCCCAGTTCCTCCCTGTGGAAGAGCTCAGACTGGGGGTGACGAGGGGCTGCTTGTCTCGGGTGTGGTCCAGGGGTTGCAGGAATTCCTGGGTCGGGGGGCTCTCTGGGCCTCAAAGACGCCTGACTCTGTTACCTAGAAACCTCCGCATCAATGCTCTCCCTGCCCTTGCTCCTTGACCGCTGTAACTCCAGAGCCCAGCTCTGCCCACACGTGGGTGGAAATCTGCAGACAGTTGAGACCAAGTTGGGACGCAGTGTGGCCGCACTGCACGCACACTCACCGTGTGTGTCATCAGCCGTGAGTGGGTGTGACCCTCGCGTTTGTAGACGCTTCCTTTTCAGCCTGTGTCCTCTAACCACTCTGTAGCCTGAAATACTCCAGCTGTGTGTCTATCAGTGCGTGGCCGGATTGTGGAATACGTAACGCAATTAACATACTTACAATTACAAAACGTTACAAATAATGTATGTGTGCAAGTATTGATTATGCAAATTGCAATTATATAAGATACATTGATTTAGATACTTATTTTAAGGAATGGCCTGGCATAATTGTGGAGATGGGCAAGTTAAAATCTATAGGAGAGGCCAGCAGGCCAGAAACTCAGGCAGGAGTTGATGCTACAGTTTTGAGGCAGAATCTCAAGTCTGTGCTCTTAGGCCTTCAGCTGGTAGAGAGAGGATCATGGCCTTTACGGAAGTCAGCTGACCGTGCGATGTTCCCACTTCCTCCCAGAGCTCTGGAGCCATGCCTGGAATTGTGTCTGCTCAGATGCCTGGGTCTTGTGGCCCCTCAGGTGGACGCATCAAACTCACCATTGCGTAGCTGAGGCATCTCCAAGCACAGCGTTGACCGAACCACACACGGTGACTTTAAAATCAAACTCTGAGAAAAGGGAGCTATCCTGCACCCCTAGTGGTAAAGTAAGTTGGTGCGGCCACTGTGGGAAGCAGGGTGGATGTTCATCAGAAAACAAAGAGCTACCATGTGATGATCCATCAGTCCCACCCCTGGGCACGCATCCAGACCAAATTCTAATCCAAAAAGACACACGCAGCCCTAGACGCACAGCAGCAGATTCACAGCAGACCAAACAGGGAAGCAACCTAAGCGCCCGTCGACAGAGGAGTGGACGCAGAAGACGCGGCCCCGTGCGCAGTGGAGCGCCACTCAGGTGCGAGAAAGAGCGGAGCAGGGCCGTCTGCAGCAAGAGGGGCGCAGCCAGAGACGACCACTCAGTGAAGCAAGTGCTCCTATGTGGCCTCTACAATACGGCCCAAATGAACTTATCCACCAAACAAAACCAGACTCACAAACGCAGAGACTAGGCTTGTGGTGCCAAGTGGGAGTGGGGGAGGGATGCAGACTGTTACATGCAGGATGGCAGACAAGCTCTTCTTGTATAGCCCGGGAAACTCTATTCAATATTCTGATAAACCATGATGGGAAAGCACTGGAAAAGAGTTTATATGTACAACCGACTCGCTCTGCCGCACAGCAATTAGAACACTATAAATCAACTGTGCTTCAATCAAGTTGTTTTAAAAGATACAAGTTCAAACACACGAAAGTTAATACATAAACCCAGTGGCAGGAATCCTCCTCAGAGATGCGAGAAAGAGCGGAGCAGGGCCGTCTGCAGCAAGAGGGGCGCAGCCAGAGACGACCACTCAGTGAAGCAAGTGAGAAAGAGAAGGGCAGACGCCGCGGGATACCGCTCCTATGTGGGCTCTGAAATATATTAATAACACGAAAGAACCCATCTATGGAATGGAAGCAGAGTCACGGACATGGAGAACACACCGGCGCGTGGGCAGAGGCATGGCTGGGGGCTGTGGGTAACAGGTGCAGAGTTAGACGCAGGATGGTTAAACGACAAGGTCCTGCTGTACAGCCCAGGACACTGCACGCAACACCCCGTGGCAGACGGCAGCGGAAAATAACATGAAGAAGAAGGTGGGCGTGTGTGTATACGTAAAACGGAGTCACCATGCTGTACAGCAGAAATCAACTCAGCCCTATATTGCAATGAGAAAACCAGACTCCACTGTATACACAGCTAATTAATACATCGTACACCTAAGCGTAATAATAATGGGCAGAGGTTTACGATGTCAGTATTGTTTGGAGGGGGGGCATTATTTCAGCCAAGTGAATAAATCAGCAAGTGGTTAAGAGCAGAGAGGTAAAATGTCGTGTACTTTTTGTGGGTTAAAGGAGCAATATCTATCCATAATATTTATACCTCACTTAGCAATCTTCATTTACTTCTGAAAAGCCCTGCCCCTGAGTGAAAAGCTATTAGGTAAACAAATGTTTCCATTATTCACAGTAAAAATTGTGATGTGTTCCATCCTGGACCCAAATTTCCAAACAGTTTTCACGGATAAAATACAAATTGAACAAGGAGAACCCAGTTATAAAGAGTAACACTCTTAAATAGATACAGTTTGTCCACAAAATAAAGTGTGTAATAAAGTTTCAGTGTATTTGCTGTTTTGTCTTCTTTCAGCACTTTTCTTCACCGATTTTTCAACCTTCTGGGGCTCCTGGTGACTCAAAGTGAACTTAAAAATAAAGTAATGATGCATAAAATCACCTTGAGGGCAAAATAAAGGCAAAACATGAGAAGTGTTCAAAGCTGAAATGTGGAAATACAGCTTCCACACCACACACAAGAGGCTTGTTGAAAATAAGACCTTCCATCCCACTAGCTGGTGAGTACAGGAAAGCAAAATACGTTGGTATGCAATTTAAAATTTATTATAATTTATACAGTTGTTCTCCAGTGAGAAACTGTGTAGAGTAAGTTTTCTGTCCTTGCTTGAAAGTGACATGTCAAAATATGGCGTCTTTGTAGTGTATTTATTTAGTGTGCTTTTGATGAAGTCATGACACTCGTGTACACTCATGTACACACAAGGAGTCATTGTTTTAAAAAAGTGCTGTGACTTTTACTTAGAAAGTGAACTTACGATAGCCGAGAGGAAGGGATAATTAGGGAGCTTGGGAAGGTTCAGTACACAGTGCTATATTTAAAATGGATAACCAGCAAGGACCTCCTGTGCAGCACAGGGAGGTCTGCTTAATGTTACGTGTCAGCCTGGATGGGAGGGGGTTTGGGAGAGGATGAATGCATGTATGGGTGAGTCCCTTTGCTGTTCATCGGAAACGACCACAACGTTGTTAATTGGCTATACTCCAGTACAAAATAGAAAGTTTAAAGTTTGAAAGAAAGAAATGAAAGGCTTGTGTTTTAAGTGCTGTAACTTTTAAGAGCCATTATGGTTGCAGTTCACACGCGGAGGCACCGCTGTGTGATGTCCATGTGTGTGTAGCTTGCCAGTTCAAGGAATATTTCTCAAAAGATAACAGGGAGCTGGTAATACAAGCGGCTTCTAGGGAGGAGGACTGGGAGGCATTGGTAGGAGGGAAGTTTCATTTTAACTTAAAAACCTTTTTTGAAACGAATGGAGAAAAATGTATAAGGATACCAGCAGGCGTCCCTGACTGGGTCCCAACGGCCTCACACGGAAGCACACGATAGAAAGATCTCATGAAGAATAATTTCCCTGCAATGCCATCCTGTGGAGAGAGGCGATCACAGCACATTGTGAGACTCTGCATCGTGGAGGCTGTTCCCTTCCCAGTGTGTTGATGTGAGTTCACAGTATTGCCCTGTGCAGGTGAGCTCTCGGAGCAGACCTCCTGTCGTCCTGCGCTCCGCTCTCTTCCGGAAGGCAGAGCCCAGCTCCCCCGACAGCGGCTGAAAGTGAAAAACACGTGCATTCCAGCCTCCCTTGCAGCTAGGCTGGCCCAACTCCTGTCCAGGGAGTCATCAGAGGAGATCTGCTAAAAGAAAGTCCCCAGTCAAGCAGGGCATGAGAGAATAAGTCCTCTTTATTCTTTTGGACATGAGTGGGTAAAGGTGTGATGTCTGGAGCTGTGGTAGCCATGTGGTGACCAGGAGGAAAATCACCTAAGGAAGGAAGCTGAGGACTCCTGATCAGAAAGAGAGAAAGCACCCAAGTGTCTGATGTCGCCATGGTTGCCCTGAAACACCCAGTCCTGGAATGACTTACTGTTGGACTTCTTCCCGTGAGAGAGACTAAATGCCTGTGTCATTAACTCTGACTGTCCTGAACTGAACAGAGCCTGTGTGCTCAGTTGGATTTGATTCTGCGACCCCATGGACTGTAGTGCTGTTGCGTCTGTGGAATTTTCCAAGCAGGAATACCAGGGTGGGTTGCCATTTCCTACTCCAGGGGATCTTCCCAACCCAGAGATGGAACCTGAGTCTTCTGCATTCTGCCTTGGCAGACAGAGTCTTTACTACTGCACCACCTGGGAAGCCCCTGATTGTCCTAAGCAGCCTATTTATTTAATCAAGTTTTCAGTTACTTGTAATGTATCCTAGCTGATATTGCATGTCATAAACTTTAAATAATTGTTCTAGATATACCATGCCAATGAACGTGAACTTCACACTGTGATACATTTCCTTTGTAGAATCAGTCAGCAAGAAATAAAAGTTTAAGTAGTGAGTGTTTTATTAGAGAGCCAAAGTCGACCTGAGTGCTGAAGAACTGATGCTTTAAAATTGTGGTCCTGGAGAAGACTCTTGAGAGTCCCTTGGACAGAAAGGAGATCAACCCTGAATATTCGCTGGAAGGACTGATGCTGAAGCTGAAGCTCCAGTACTTTGGCCACCTGATGTGAACAGCCAGCCCATTGGAAAAGACCCTGATGCTGGGAAGATTGAGGGCAGGAGGAGAAAGGGATGACAGAGGATGAGATGGTTGGATGGCATCACTGACTCAATGGACATGAGTTTGAGCAAACTTCAGGAGACAGTGAAGGACAGGGAGCCTGGCGTGCTGTGGTACATGAAGTTACAGAGCGTCAGACTCAACTTAGCAACTGAAAACAAGAAAGCCCAGCCGGTATGTATGTCCAGGTGTCCACACAATGCTAACGTGAACAAATATCTTTTGGGAAAACGTCTCTTTGACATTTATCACTTCTAAAATTTCTTAAAAGTAACGTGTATTTTATCACCAAATCACACGACTTACAGATCTCTTTACAGTCCAGGTTGGAGAAGGAAATGGCAACCCACTCCAGTACTCTTGCCTGGAGAATCCCATGGACAGAAGAGCCTGGTGGGCTACAGTCCACAGGGTCGCAAAGAGTCAGACACAACTGAGCGACTTCACTTCACTTCACGGTACAGGTCTCTGAGTAAACCAGGCCTTGAAAAACAGTTCCTGTAAGTCTGTTGAAGTCTGTGTACATCCAACCCGCTAGCTTGCCCTGCCTTCACCTGCTCCCTTCAGTGAGTGGAGAAACTAGCAGTCTTGAAATTGGGACACTTGGGTTTGAATCCAAGTTCTGGTGTCCCAGTCCTTGCTAGGTGAACTTAATCAAGTTAGTAAACTCATTTGTGCCTCACTCTATTTGGCCCTAGGCATAGAAAAGATAAGAATCAGCCATGAATGTGACTCATTAACACTCTGGGAGCTTTCTGGAAAACCCAGTGTGCCATGATGTGATGTGCTTGTTATGGTATCATTTCAAACACCCTAGCTGCAAGTAGCAGAAAACTCAACTCATGGAAGCTTTACTTACTTAGCAAATAGCTAGTGGTGGCCGCCCTTAGCGTTCAAGAGTTGTCGAGAATCCAAGACCACTCCATCCTTTGCTGCTTTCATCTTCACGATGTAAGCTTTTGGATCTCAAGCTTCTTGTTCTGTGGTCCCTAGATGGCTGCTGCAGCTCAGACATCGTGGCTTTATTCAAAAGCAGGGAGCAAAGGGTGCAGAGGCAAAAGGTGGTTTTCTGAAGTGATTCTCTTTTATTATCACCAACAGAAAAGCTTTTGTTGAAGTTTTTCAGCATGTTCCCTTGGGACTATGATACATGACAATCACTCTGTGGCAAAAAAAGGAAAACTGGGGAAGCAAACATCTGGTCATTTTCCGTTTTCCAAAGTGGAAAGTAAAGAGGAAGGGAGCTGCAGATGGTTGTAGTCTGAGTGCGTCTATTTTTTTGTGGATTTCTTTTTTATTTCTTTATTGGGGCTGCGCTTGCTCTTCGTTGCTGTGCCCAGGCTCTTTCCAGCTGCGATGAGGAAGGGCTGCTCTCGAGCTGTGCCTCACAGGCTAGTTTCTGTGGTTGCTGAGGCTCCTCCGGTTGGGAGCACCTGGGCACCTGGGCTCTGTAGCTGTGGCACACGGCTCAGTGGCCCCGCGGCACGTGGGATCTTCCCGGACCAGGGACGGAACCCATGTCCCCTCAATTGGCAGGCAGCTTCTCAACCATTTGACCACCAGAGAAGTCCTGAACATCTATTTAAATTAGGGTTCATCCCAAAGATAACAGCAACTCCCAAACACTACTGGTGAAGTAGGTTGGTGTCATAGCCCCAGCCACAGACAGTCAGGGTTGGTAAACAGTCTCCTATTGAGCATCTATTAATCATCAATCAGTGTACAAGATGGGAGATTTCAGTCTTCAAGAAATGGAGACAAGAAACCTATTGCTGTTAAGTAAAAGGATCATTTTAAACTGGGACACGCCTTGAGGGCAGCCCAGGTGGTGCAATTGGTAGAGAACCCGCCTGCCAGAGCAAGAGGCTCGGCTTTGATCCCTCGGTCAGGAAGCGCCCCTGGAGGTGGGCGTGGCAACCCCTCCAGTATTCTTGCCTGGAGAATCTCTGTGGACACAGCAGCCTCGTGGGCGACAGTCCGCAGAGTTGCAAAGAGTCAGACAGGACTGAATGGACTTAGCACGCGCACACAACACACATACACCTTGAAGAAAATGAAAGCATATGAAGAGTGAGGCCAGAAAGGTGAAATCATTCTGGCCTTTCAAGAAATGGAGACAAGAAACCTATTGCTGTTAAGTAAAAGGATCATTTTAAACTGGGACACGCCTTGAGGGCAGCCCAGGTGGTGCAATTGGTAGAGAACCCGCCTGCCAGAGCAAGAGGCTCGGCTTTGATCCCTCGGTCAGGAAGCGCCCCTGGAGGTGGGCGTGGCAACCCCTCCAGTATTCTTGCCTGGAGAATCTCTGTGGACACAGCAGCCTCGTGGGCGACAGTCCGCAGAGTTGCAAAGAGTCAGACAGGACTGAATGGACTTAGCACGCACACACACACACACACATACACCTTGAAGAAAATGAAAGCATATGAAGAGTGAGGCCAGAAAGGTGAATCATTCTGGCCAAAATATAAAATAACACTGGTGAGAAATGGCACCGAGCACCAAACGCTTTTCTCAAAACTCCAGTCGCCTTCTAGTTGAAAGAGACAACGTGGCTTTGCTCCCCTCCCCGAGACGGTGCTCACCCACTCCTCTGAAGGTTCCTTTCATTTAAACAAAGTTTTCTAGGCCTTTTATGCTCTTGACACCCAGCACAGCTCGATTCAGGAATGAGTTTTACGATCATTATTCATTTAAGAACATGTGTCTGCTCTCCACAGGGAGGCCCCGCTTCCCGTGCAGGTTTCTTTTAGACGATTTTCTTTGAATTTTGCTTACTGATCCTACGAAGAATTCTGGGACTTCTTTGGGGACTTGGCTTGTATTCAGCATTGTAAGAAGAGGAGCCAGGAATGTAAATACCATTGTGAGAAGAAAAAGAACTCACGAGAAGAAGCACGGTCCTCTGCGGGAGCATCCGTCTGCCTTGATGCTATCCCTGGGACGAGGCGCATTCACTCGCTCGGATTATGTGACGGCGGTCAACTGTCGGGGAGCCCATGGCCGAGTGAGTGGTGGAGTCTTAGAGCGGCAAGTGACCCTGTGAGTCGTCTCGCGCGGCCCTCCTCGTGCGGCGGACACCCTCAGATGTGCAGATGCAGGTTCCTGGGACCAGGTCCCGTAGAGGGGAGGTCCCTGTGGATGAGGAGCCGACCTGGTGACTCAGGGGCCTCGTGCGCTTTCTTGTGAAACCATCACCCATTGGTCCCGATGCTGCCTCTAGGAGTGAGGCCCGCCCCTCCTCCTGACATCTCTCCAGCAGACGGCAGTCAGAGTTCACAGACCTTTCTGTCTCAGCTGCTTGTTGTCGCTTTCAGCAAGAATTCGACACTGTTGAATCCAACACCCCAGTGTTCGGCCTTCATCCTCTTTTTTTCAGTTGCCCGACTCTTTGCGACCCCATGGACTGCAGCACACCAGGCCTCCCTGTCCTTACCATCTCCCGGAGCCTGCTCAAACTCGTGTCCATTGAGTTGGTGATGCCATCCAAGCATCTCATCCTCTATCACCCCCTTCTCCTGCCCTCAGTCTTTCCAGCATCAGGGTCTTCACCAGGGTTCCAGTAGCAACACTTGCTATAGCCGATGACCCCCTTCTCATCCAGCCACTTCCTTCATTTGGATTCAGGATGCCAAACCCTCTGGGCTTCCCTCCCACATCTCTGGCTGAAATCCCCTGCTCCCTCATCCCTTAGCTGCTGCTCCCTCTTCCCTCCCTCCAGTCTCCAGGACTCTGTCCTGATCACCTCTTCCAGGAGGAAGCCCATGGCCCCAAATGTATGCAGATCCCCAGCCCCATCCTTTCCCAGCCCTTGGACTCAGAACCCTGCTTCCTCCCCCCTGCCCACTGCCTAGCAGGCTTCCCCGCCTTCATGGGGCTGAAAAACGGGCCTCCCCGCCCGCCCCGCACCCAGCTCTCGCTGGGCTCCTGTCTTGGTTACTATAGCGCCCTCCTCCCGTTGCTCAGACGCCAGAGTGAGGGCTCACCAGCCGGTCCTGTCCCTCTGCCCTCAAGGTCGTCTCCTAACGAGATGCCTTCACGCTGCTCAGCTGCGCGCTCGTGTAATCTCCCAGGGAGAGTCTCCATCCACACAGACACTGCACGCAGGAAGACACTGGCGCGGCCTCCCCAAACTCCCGTAGCCCTTGCGGCTTTCTGCTAATGCGTGTCCAAGCCAGCTTGGGCAATGCCCATCTGAGGTTCTGCCTTGCCTCCCCCAGGAGCACACAAAGCCCTTGAAGACGGGTTATCCTGCACACACGTTCAGCCTGCATAGTGTGCTCAGCCGTGCCGACTCTGCGGCCCCGCGGACTGTAGCCCGCCAGGCTCCTCCGTCCACGGGGGATTCTCCAGGCAAGAACCCTGCAATGGGTTGCCATGCCCGCCTTGAAGGAAGGGGTCCTCCCAACTCGAAGACAGAACCCAGGTCCCCCGCGCTGCAAGTGGATTCTTCACCTCTGAGCCACCAGGCATGTTCATAATCGGGCCCTGTAATTATTTCCTGAAGACCAGTTAGAACACAGCCTTTTTTCCTTGCTTCTCCTTTCGGTGCTGGAAGTGCTCGGCTGGTTCACAATGTGGCGTTGTTTCGGGCGTACAGCAGGGTGCTTCCGTTACACATGTGTGTGTGTGTATCTGTGTGGTTTTGTCACTAACTCGTGTCCGACTCTTGCAACCCCACAGACTGCAGCCTGCCAGGCTCCTCTGGCCATGGGATAGATAACGTGTGTGTGTGTGTGTGTGTGTGTATAGTGGTTGTTAATTAGTCAGTAAGTCATGTCCAGCTCTTTGTGACCCCATGGACTGTAACCCACCAGGTTTCTCTGTCCACAGGATTTCCCAGGCAAGAATACTAGAGTGGGTTGCCATTTCCTTCTCCAGAGGATCTTTCCAACCTAGGGATTGAACTTGTGTCTCCCTTAATTGGAGGTGGATTCTTTACCATTGAGCCACCAAGAAAGCATATATATACATACACACACACATATAAAAATTTGAAAAGTAATATATATTGTTATCTATATATAACTGAATATACATACAGATAACAGAATATATATTCCTTTTCAAATTCTTTTCCTTTATAGGTTTTTACAAAATAACGAGTGTAGTTTCCCATACTATACATGATTCAAAAAGATACATGCATCCCAGTGTTTACAGTTGACAAGGTGTGGAAGCAACCCAAACGTCCATCAACAGATGAGTCAATGAAGAAGGATGTGGCATATATACACAATGGAATATTTCTCAGTCATTAAAAAAAACGAAATAATGGCATCTGTGGCAACATGGAAGGACCTAGAGATGATCGTACTAAAGGAAGTAAGTCCGAGAAAGACAAATATCGTATAATACGGCCTATATGTAGAGCCTAAAAACAAACAAGAATGGCACAAATGAACTCATTTACAAAAGAGCGCTCAGTCTTAAGTACCAAAGCCTAGTGACTTGGGAAGGGTGCCGGCAGTGGTGTCTAGCGCTGGTGGAGGAGCGCTGGACTCACGAAGACCACCTTCCCGGAGACCGTCAGGTCCTTGAAGAGAGAACTGGGTGGCCGCATAGCCCTTGCTGATGCCCCAGTCAGCTGTAGAGTTCACAGACCCCCATTCTCTAAATTGTCCCCTGTGATCATTTCTCATCTAGGACAGAGTTTTGTTTTGTTCTGTTGTTCTTGTCCAGCAAAATAAACATCTCTTCCCCCAACAAAAGAGACATCAGCAGTGCTTGATCAAAATGGGACCTTTCTCACAAAGCCAGCTAGAGATCAGCCCCCCCAGATGGTTCCATCCGTCTCCAATTTAAAAAAACTGAAAACTCTCGTGCATCATTTTCGTACTTTTTGTTTCCAGTGGATTTATACATTTTCAAAAAACCAAGGGCCAAGTTATTTCCATCTCTCCAATATATCGGTTGGTTCTCGAATGTGATAAACTGTGTGAACCACAAACACACGTAGGAAGCTAACGTCGTGTTGGATCTTCTTCGGATAACGTGGCTTCCCCGGCGGCTCAGACGGTGCAGAATCTGCCTGCAGGGCAGGAGACCCAGGTTCCATCCCTGGGTCCAGAAGATTCCCCGGAGAAGGGAATGGCTACCCACTCTAGTCTTCTTGCCTGGAGAGTTCCATGGACAGAGGAGCCTGGCAGGCTACACTCCACAGGGTCACAAAGAGTCGGACATGACTGAGCAACTAACACACTTTCTCTGGATAAACTCACTCTTTCCGAAGTTGAATCAGAAGTTGAATTGATACAACAGGCACTTTTTTTAAAAAAGCTGAAACACAGACACAGAATTAGTGGGCTTTCTCAAATGGAGAAAGCTGAACAGGTTACGACCTGGTTCTCAAGCAGACTGTCCAGAAAACGTTCTAATTGGGGAAAACAGCTGCGAGGGTCTGATATTCCCAGCACAAAGGCGCCCTGACCGCTGAACTCCTGGTTTTCATTCCTGTTTCTGTGACTAAACAGGAGCTAAGAGCTCAGAAGTTAAAAGGTAGCGTTCTTCGGGGGTGGTTCAAGCATCCTTTGAAAGATTCCAATTTGTGAAGTGAAATTTGTCATCGGGGTGAGGGGCTGAGGCCTGAACGGCTCAGTTACACTTGCGTAAACAACCACAACCACCCGTTTCCCCGTTACTTCTGCCCATGCACCCCACACTTCTGACCACCCTGCTTCTTTATTCTTCATCCCATAAACACCCCACCCCCGGGCCTCAGGGAGCCGGGTCTAGGACCTGTTCACCCTTCACTTGGCTTCCTTGTGCGTAAACCACTCTTTGCCGCAAACCTCACTGTCTCAGAATTTTGACCTGCTGCGCACTGGGGCAAAACCAGCTGGGTCTGGTAACAAAGTCCCAGATCCCAGAAATTCAGCACAGCCCTGCTTACCAGGCTGCTACCGTTCAGAGCATCACAGAAACGCACCCCAGGGATACCCACCTCCGATGGTCCTTTGTGGTCAGGTAGCATTGCTGCAAATCAAGAAAAACCCACAAATAGAAAGTTGTGGCAAAAAAAAAAAAAAATACCAGAAATGACCACTGTGTCCACCTCATAACCTTGAAATCTAGTGAACCTGGAAGGGAACATCTAGATCAAGTTCCAGCAGCTGCAACAGGCAACTGCTAAATGGCGCAGCGAAAGAAAGCTGTTAGGACGAGTTAGAAAGGCCCGATGCAGTGGAATGCTTCACTGTGGTTTGTTTAGGGGGAAATACGACTGTATTAACAAGGTACACATTTAGTGAGCAACCATTGAAAAACAGACACCCTACTGAACTCGATTTATTGAACACATAAAATTTTGGAATTCACATTTAAATTTCTATTTAAATCCATATGTAGAGAACATACATATATTTTTGTAAAGTTTATTTTTTTTATTCCCTAATGTGATTCTTACCCTTTATCAGGTCAATGATAATTACACACTCACAAGATGATTTGTCCTTTAACACTGGTTATAGGTTTGAATGGCATGAAGGAAATTTGTCAGCAGAAACCCAGCTTAAGTGTCAGCAGACGCTACCTAGGAGCTTCAAATGGCAGGGCCTCTGGTTTTAGTAAAAAGTAGTTTAGCCTTTGCCAGCCACGTGGTCTCTGTCCAAATACCCATCTTTGCTGTGTAGTCTGAAATCAGCCAGAGATGACATGTAAGCCAGCAATACATGTACAAACGTAAAAATTTGAATTTCACACGCCACAGAAAATTTCTTTATAATTTTATTTGTTTCTGACTGTCCTGAGTCATCCCTGCTGCTTGGCCTTTAGCTGCGCCGAGCGGGACCTGCTCTCCAGTCGTGAAGTGCAGGCTTCTCGCGGAGCACGGATTCCAGAGCAGGCCATTGTCAGCAGTTACGGTGCACGCACCTCGTTACTCCGCGGCGCGTGGGATCTTCCCAGATAAGGGATCCTGCCCATGTCTCCTGCCTTGGCAGGCAGCTTCCTACCCAGTGTGCCGCCCAGGACGTGCACATGCCACGGAATATTATAATTCTGTTTGCTTTATTTTGGGGTGGGTTTTTTTTTGGTGGGGGGTTTCCAACCACTTAAAAATGTAAAAACATTTTCAGCTCACAGGCTGTATGGGTAGAGATCAGGTTTAGCCAACAGGTCCCGTTAAAGCATTTCAAGGCCACAGCAACCCCAGGAAGGGGAGTAACTGAAATGATACCTTTATGGATGAAGAGCCTGGGGGTGTTCAGTGACTGCCGCGAGTCAGACAGCCAGGGCAGTGAGTGGGAGGCACGTGTCCGCCTCTGCGACCCGCCTCTGCCGCCGCATCAGGTCCTCTCCCGACCGTGTGCGCGGTGCATTTGCCCACCGTCTCGCTGCCGGGGCACATGTGTCATTGCTGAGTGCCTGCTCAGTAGCTTCAGTCGTATCTACCCCTGCGACCCCGTGGGCTGCAGCCCACCAGGCTCCTCTGTCCATGAGATTCTCCAGGCAGGAACACTGGAGTGGGCTGGCATTTCCTCCTCCAAGGGACCTTCCCAACCAGTGATCGAACCCTCATCTCCTGCATTGACAGGCAGGTTCTTTCCCCTCCTGAGCCACGAGGGACGCCTCAACATGATGTCATTAACTATACAAAATTCTCCTGCAAGTGCTGTTTTATTTCTGACACCTCTGAAGTTTTCCATGATTGAGTTCATTAACAAGGAAGCCGTGGTTTGCGGTCAGTCCAGTAAATAGCCCGTGACAGCCGCTGCTTTATTTTCGCCGGCCTCCGGTTCAGACGACATTATCATTGTGATCATTTACTTGTTGGTTCACATCCTACCGTGTTCCTAGAGGGTCTTAGGTAACTAAGAGCGCCATAAGCTCATACATTAATGAAGCTGTGATAAACGAGTGACGTTAAATCTTTAAATATAAGCCATAAGGCCTGGGGCAGGCTCCTGCGGGGTTATTAATTTGATTTCTTTCTCTTTCCGACACTTAAGAAAAATCATTTGCCCATGGGAAAAGCCAAAATTGGACTTGGCAGCCTTCCAAGTCACGGCCTCAAGTTTCTGACAAGGTGTTGACAGTTCCCTCCCACGAACACATCCCCAGTGCCCCCGCGCGCTCCCGGCTATGGCAAATTGTTTGAGGAATTCCAAAAAATTACCAGACCCAACCCTGATGCTCAGGGAACTTAACAACCAAAGGAGAAACCAGTTCCAGATGAAGCCATCACTTAAGAAGTGTCCCTGCAGGGAGAACTAAGACCCCACATGCCTTTCAGCCAGAAAAACAAAACATAAGACAAAGCAATACTGTAACGAATTCAACAAAGACTTTAAAAATGGTCCAATCAAAAAAATCTTTTAAAAAAGGAATTGATTGTGTAGTAGAAGAAAACATAACTGAAGAGGGGATCAGTGATTTTTTTTTAATTTCACTGCAACTGTATTTACTTCGGTTTTTAGAACACTGGGCAGCAGTGAACTGCGGCCTCGGGACCTTTGAACCTGCTCTTTCTCCTGCCCAGGACAGTCTGTTCTTTACAGAGCGGCTCCTTCTCGTCCTGCGAAATGCCCTGCGCACCTCCATGAGGCATTTTCCTTTTGTTGGTGTGTTCACCAGATTCTGCTCCCCTGCTTACAATACAACCTCACAGCTCACGCGTGGTTTACATTCTTAGCTGTCTCTAAACTGGAAGCTCTAAGGGGACCACGTCTGCTTCTTGGCTCACCACTGTTTCCCCGGCACATTGCACAGGCCTGGCACAGAGTGGATGCCCAGCAGGTAGACAGAATAGACAGAATAAACACATGTCTGAGTGGATGCGTGGAGATGAGCAGGGAGGGGACCACGTGGCTGGGCTTCGGCCTTGCTCCCTCACCCCCGCCCCAGACGCAGAGGTCAAGGCTTGGTAGTTTCGCCTGTGGGTGTTCATGGATTTTCTGCCTTATTCGATTGTCTGTTTATCTTTGGCCGTGCTGGGTGCTCGCTGCTGCGTGGCCTTTCTCTAGTTGCGGCGAGCTCTCAGGTTGCAGTATGCGGGCCTCTCACTGCAGCAGCTTCCTTCGTTGCAGAAGAGAGGCCCTTGCGCGCGGGGACTTCAGTGGTTGCTGCACGCAGACTCCGTAGCTGTGGCTCCTGGGCTCTGGGCACAGGCTCGGTAGTTGTGGCACCGGGTTTAGTTGCTCTGTGGCATCTGGGATCTTCTCATACCAGGGATCGAACCCGAGTCCCCTGCATTTGCAGGCAGGTTCTTAACCAATGGACCACCAGGGAAGTCCTCTGTTTTGACTTCTGAAAGCAAAAATCATGAGGCAAAGAAACAAAAAGAGAAGCTGGCCTTGCCAAACTAGAGAGATCCTTTCACAGAAACTGTGAAAAACGAGGTCGTCTGGGTCAACTGAAATCTGAATACAGACGTACCCTAAAGCTATAGCCGTGAGTTTACAGCGCGCTGCCCACCCGGGGAGAGAGGCGGGCCACTGCAGATGAGCAGAGGGGTGGCCACTTCGCCCCTGACAAGGACACCACTGCAGATCAGCGGGAAATTCTGACAACTGCCTCACCATCATACTCCAAAAAGACTTCATTTGAGGTAGGTCATAGGTCGTAGATCCACACATGACCGGAAAAACAGACGGCCCACGATTGTGAGGACGCGGGCGCGCGCGAAGCTTCCTCAAAGGCAACGCCAAGGGGGCTTACCGTGAGAGAATTCTCAGACAGCAGACTTCATTAACAGTGAAACCTTCTCTTTATCAGAAGCACCATTAAGGATGGGAACAGACAATACACAGACATGGGTGAGACAGTCTCGTTGCATATGTCTGACAGAGGAGCCATGTGTAAATATAAGTGAGAAGAGAAAGATAAGCAATCCAATTAGAAGATGGGCCACAGATTCGAACAGTTCACAAAAGAAAATATCAACTACTCAATCAGTGGACAAAAGCATTTTCAGCAAGGAAAGGCAAATTACAGTCACAATGAGATTCCATTACCGATCCAGCAGAATGGCTAAGGTTTGTTGTTGTTGGTGGTTTTTTTTTTTTTTAAGGAAAAAAGAATTTAAAGACTGGTGATGCCACGCATATGTTGGCAAGCACAGAAGAGAACTGGAACCTTGATACGCTGCTGGTGGGAGCGTAACCGCTAAAGCCCCCTTGGCTAATTGTTCAGTGTCTACTAAAGCTATCATTCTTCCCAGGTGCCTTAGTGGGAAAGACTATATTTCAGTTTTTAATATTAAAAAAAAGATCGTGAAAAATAATAGCTTGGATGAAACACAATTTCCCTGACTGAAAGCCACCAGACACAACAAAGGACGCAGTGTGTGGCCCCAGGCATGAGCGACGTGAGACAGGGAAAACCGGCCTCTGACGACAGACTCGAGGCTGGTGGTCGCTCTGAAGGTCAGAGATGGACTAGGTGGAGGCCCCAGGGTTAGGCTTCTAGGAGCATGGGAATGTTCTAAGCTTTGATGGGGTGATGGTTACACGTGCACACAGACACACACACACACACGGTGTATGCTCGGTGTTAGTACATTTCACTGCATGTATGTGTTAGACCGCCGTTAGAAGGTGGGGTTTGGGGGTTTTTTTTAAGAGAAGGAAGAACTCATGACAGCTTTTGAAGGCAAACATGATCTTCCTGCATATTGGATTCAGAAGTCAGCAGACAGGAAAAGGCAGGTTTCCAGGCTCTGAATAGTGATTCCACTGATGGAAACGCTTGGACAGGAAGTGGGCTGGCGGGGGCCATTTACCATTATCGGGACCTGTTGATTTTGAGATCAAGCCAGGGTCCCTGAGGAGAAATGCCCAGTGGACGGGTGGGGACCCAGGGCAGGGCCTGAGGTCACAACTGGAGACTCGGACTCTGAAGGAGGGGCTTGAAAACATTGGAGGGAAAGGAAGCCAGCAAAATGCTCACATTCAAGACTGGTCCTCTGGTGACCACAGGAAAAACCATAGCCTTGACTAGATGGACCTTAGTCGGCAAAGTAATGTCTCTGCTTTTGAATATACTATCTAGGTTGGTCATAACTTTTCTTCCAAGGAGTGAGCGTCTTAATTTCATGGCTGTGAAGAAGGCTGAGCACCGAAGAATTGATGCTTTTGAACTGGAGAAGACTCTTGAGAGTCCCTTGGACTGCAAGGAGATCCAACCAGTCCATTCTGAAGGAGCTCAGCCCTTTGATTTCTTTGGAAGGAATGATGCTAAAACTGAAGCTCCAGTACTTTGGCCACCTCATGCGAAGAGTTGACTCATTGGAAAAGACTCTGATGCTGGGAGGGATTGGGGGCAGGAGGAGAAGGGGACGACCAAGGATGAAATGGCTGGATGGCATCACGGACTCAATGGACGTGAGTCTGAGTGAACTCCGGGAGTTGGTGATAGACAGGGAGGCCTGGCGTGCTGCAATTCATGGGGTCGCAAAGAGTCGGACACGACTGAGCAACTGAACTGAACTGAACCTCTGGTGAAGTCTACAGCCAGGAAGAGAGGAAATACCCAGGCCATCCGGGGCGGGGTGATGTTTGCAGCGGGCACTGAGATCTTGCATAGAGATGGACTGAAACGGAGCAGGGACGTGCCCTCCTCTTCCTTCTTTCTCTCTCTTTCTTTCTTCCCTCCCTCCTTTCCCTCCCTCCTTCCTTCCCTTCCTTCATTCCTTCGCACTGCCTTCCCAGATTCTTTTCTCCTGCACCCACACTTACCAGAGCCCTCACATCTGGGAAAAGCCGTTGGAGTTTGTTTCCTAAGCACGCTCACCTCAATTTGTTCTGAATCCCTTTCATTCAAACTGAACAAAGACACAAACATTAAACACACACACACACACATAGTTCATGGATTGGGGAATACATTCACGCTTCTGTACTAACCCAGAGATGGGCTGAAAGGTCATTTCAGATAATTATCACCCTGATAATTGAGCAGATGGCAATCACCAAATCCAGCCTTCCCCGCCTGTCAGCGTCTCTGTAGCTAATTCACCTTCATGCCTGGGCAATTTATTCTAACTAGATCCCATTTCATGATTGCAACTTGTATCTTTGCTTCTCAGAGTACCCCAGAAACTGAATTTCCAAAAGGTTTATAGCCATGGGAAGGTGTTCCTACAGAATATCGGAAAACTGGCATGGGTCCAGACCTCGTGTCCTCTCAAGACCCCAGAAATAGACCCAATCATGCCTTTTTTCATGCCCACCTCTGTGTCTTTGAGTTGGGCCTCTCCCCTCTATTGTCCTCATCCCTAAGCCTCAGAGGTCTGTCCCTAAAAGCTTCTGCAAAAAAGGTGTTCAGTCTCTCCCCATGTCTCAATAAATCAAATCCAAAGCTCAGAAAAGCAGCTCAATCACAGTCACAATTCTCCTTAATTTGTCATCCTGGAGACCAACTGTTTCCCTTATCTTTTTTTCTACCTTTCCCTTTTTGTTTGGCTCTTTTTTATACGAATTCTGAGGGCGTCGCCTGCTGGGGAAAATTCACCTCTCCCCAGGAAAGCAATCACCCACCATGGCAGTGCTCCCTCTGCGAATGGGTCATTACTTTTCAGCGGGGATGTGAATAGTCCATTTACTTTGAAGAAATTAGAGAGAGTGTGGAGGCAACAACATATAATCACTTAATTTGGAACGGATCCAGAACTGAGTATAAGCACCTTTGATTTAAAAGGAAAAAAAGCAATTAAAGGAGTTGGCAGAAAGTTCTTTCAAGTCAATGAAGTCACTCAATCAGCCCATTAAAAATGACTAGCTTTTGAAAGCTTAATTTGATCTCAAGTGAGAAGAGAGGATCGGGGCGGGGGAGCAAAGATTGGCATCCGAGAGAAGGGAAAAAAACCAAATGATAGATCGTTTAGAAATTTCCGTGATCTCGTTGGTTTTCTACTTGTTTTCCATTCAGGGAGCCCACGGCTGCTTGGTGTGGGGAGGGCATAGGGACAGCTCACAAGACCAAGTGCCAGACACTCACTCTCCCAGCCTCCCTTGCAGCTCGAGCTGAGACTGAGCATTGCAGGAAGGAAGGGCCCCTTCCAGGTCCCGAGAGTGGGCTCTTGTCTAACTCTCGGCAATGAATTGTCCTAGAAGACACGCGTGCTGACGAAGCAAGAGCCTTTATTGGGAAGGGGCGCCCGGGCAGAGAGCAAGCAGGGTGTGAGGTTCCTGTCCGGGGTGTCTCTGGCCGGTCTTCCTGCTTGGCCCACAGTTGACCTGATCCAGGGTCCTTGCTGGTGGTGTGACCATCCCTCAGCCAAGATGGATTCCAGAGTGAAGGATTCTGGGAGGTCAGTGTCTCGTCCCTCCATTCGGCCCCTCTCAGATTCTCCCAGTTAATTTTACGAGACATACTGTAGGCTGGTATCTCATCCATTCTTTTGGGCCCCTCCCAGATTCTCCCCTTTAGTGTTCGGCAGCAACATGACGTTCTTATCAGGACCTCCTGCCGCGTACATGGTTATCATCACGCCTGCCCGAAGTGGGCGGTTTCGGTCAACGGGTCCTAACCACTGGACGTGCACCCCCCGATCAGCACTGCCCAGTGGCCCCCCCAAGCCGGTGACTCCAGACCCAGAGGGCAGGGAGCCCTCATCCTCTGCGTGTCCTCCCCACACCCAGGTCTGAAGTGTGCACAGGGCATTTCCCCAACTGGAGACCACGTGTCATCTGGGACAGGGCGCCTCTATGGGAAAAGAGGAGGAGAGGAGGACGGGACGGAAACCAGCGGACTAGGAGCGTTTCGCCTCGAGGTGAATGAGTGCGACTTGCAGCAGAAGGGGCCTCAGGAGTCCCTTTTGGAAAAAACTAGAGATTTGCTCTCAGTGGAACTCCCCCCCTTTCCCTCCTCTCTCCCCAGACTGCCCCGAGCGCCTCTGCTTCGTGTCCCAATGCCCACTAAGTGCTGCCCACCTGAGTCCTCAAGCCCCTCACCTCTTCCCCCACCCAGAGTCGAGTACTGTGCTTATGTGTTGTGGCCCATCGCCATGAGAGACCAGTGCGCCTTGTCCAGCGCCACTGGGGCAGAACGTGCTTTCTGATTCAGAGCTTCGCAGCTTCCTGGAGAATGCACCCCTTGGGCTTCCTATCACATTAAAAACCCAGGAGGACCCAGGGCAGCAGCCTGTAATCAAACCCATTAATATTTTTGCAGGAAAGTATATGAATATTCAGAGTAAGTGGGGAAAATAATGATTATAAATAGCCTCTCATCAGATCAGGTCAGGTTTTGCAGCTAAAAGAATCCTAAAAACTTCCAGCCTGCAAAACTCTGAGTTTTCAAGTTGCGTGTAAGGATTACGTGTGCTGAGCCGCTTCAGTTGTGTCCACCTCTTTGTGACCCCGTGGACTGTGGCCTGCCAGGTTCCTCTGTCCATGGGACTCTCCAGACAAGACTGCTGGAGCGCACTGCCATTTCCTTTTCCCCCAGTAGGGCCATAGAAGCAGGGGAAGTAAGTGGAGCAGCCGGCTGTCATCAGTGGGGACGGTGAGGCCTGGGAGAGCAGACGTGCAGGTCCCACCTATGAAGAGAAGCTGCCGGTTTCCGAGCGTGGGATTTCCCCGTCACTGGGGGGCGTCTGGTGATTGGAGACGGGCACTGGTTTGTCGGAAGCAGTCACTGTCGTGGGGCCGGTGCGCTGGGGGCGGCGGGTCGGGTGATGAGTAAGGGACACGCAGACGCAGCGCGTTGGAGCCAAGTCTAGGGAGAGACACGCTAGCGACGTCCATCTCGGTGTCTTGTTGTATTTCATTTCCACTGCATACGTGTAGCTGATCCCCTCTAAGGAACACGGAGTTGAAAGGACCAAAATTCACAGTTTTTGACTGAGCCACAGGGCACCCAGTTTTTAAAACCAACTTGCAAACTTGAAAAGAATCGCCTTTAATGTATTTCAATGGTGACATGATCGTCTTACCAAAATCATTGAACTTTTGCAGAAGACATTTAAAATGGAAACTTTGGAAGTCAGTTTACCTGAGCCCATCAGAGTGCTTTATCCAAAAAGCATACCTTTGAAAGTTCCACACTTAGGAACTTGTCTTGAGGTCATAAAGGGACCATTGGACATAGATGAATATATGGTAATATTAACTGCATTTCTCTTTATATTGGAGAAAATCAGAGAATAACCTAAATGACTATTGATAGAAAACTGATGAAACAAATCATGGCATAAGCATGCAAAGGAAGACCTTTCACGGCATAAAATTATGCTGCAGTTCAGTGCTCATTGACATGGAAAGATAGCCATGAAAACAAGCAGTATGATATTAACGTTTGTTTGAAAAAGAAATATGTGTATGAAAATACACGCATCTTGAAAAGCATGCCTGAACGGTTATTCATCAAAATGTTGTGAGTGGTTATTTGAATGTTAGGATTACTTGCGATCTTTTTCTTTTTTTTATACATTTTGTAAGTTATTCAAGATAAACACAAATGATTATAGTAACTTATGAAAATAAAGTTACTAAATGGTATATTGATAAGTTTTCTCTCAACATTTCAATGAATAATTGATCTATTTTGTGGCTCATGTTTACCCTAAGTTATAAATTCCCAAAGAGTGCTTTTCTTCCCTTCTTTCCACAGCTCCACACACAGCTCTGCAGGTAATAAGAACTCCATTATGACTGCTGACTGACTGGGTATTTAGATGTCAAGTGCTGAAAATAGCTAAGAACCAAATTGCACAGCTGAGCCTTTGGCACTCAAACTTTCATAAGTGAAAACTAAAATCGCCAAGTCATTCCATTTTATTTAAATGAACCCTCCCCACAACTCCCGTTCAGTTCTGAAATCTTGCCAAAGTGTGAATTAGGGCCCCATCTTCCAGCTCATGGGACAGTTTTTAAAACTACTTGATGGCATTGAAAGTGAAAAGTGAAAGCAAAGTCACTCAGTTGTGTCCAATGCCGTGCAACCCCGTGGACTGTAGCCCACCAGGCTCCTCTGTCCATGGGATTTCCCAGGCAAGAGTACTGGAGTGGGTGCCATTGCCTTCTCCAGGAGATCTTCCCGACCCAGGGATTGAACCCGGGTCTTCCGCATTATAGGCAGACGCTTTACCGTCTGAGCCACCAGGGAAGATTTACTTGATGGCATTATCCTGCAAATTGTGATGAGGGAGGCAAAAGTGGATTAGGTGTTTGGAAAAGCCATGCATGGACCTGCGATCTCTGTGCTGGGAGCAGGGCCTGGTGGGCACCTTTGAGAAAGGTCTACTTTGCATCCCCAACTTGCTCACATTGTTCCCACTGTCTGCATCAGTCAGCTATTGCTGTGTAAGGAACACCCACAAAAACCTCAGGGACCAAACAAATTGCACGTGTTTGTCCATCTAGGCTGGGCTCATCTGGAGAGGTTCGTTCGTCAAACTACAAGTCTGGCTGGCCCCTCCCTGCCTTCCCCCTCTGGGATTCAGACTCTAGCCCATGCCTTCTGGATTCACTTTGGTTCCAGGTTAAAGAGACAGAAGCTATTCAGGAGAAGCCTGTCTTTTGTCAATGATAGAAGGTCAGGAGTTCACACCCAACCTTGCAGGCACACTTCCACTCCCTGCCTGGGTCATCCCCTGGGTCAAAGCCAGAGCCCAGCATCCACAGGGCAGGGAAGACCACAGTGAGGGTGCATTGTAGGAAGCCATGACCAGTGATTCAACTGACCAAGCTCTTACTCTCTTGGAAGTCTTTGCGGGGAAAGGGCACTCCTCTGGCTGGGACCGGCGTGTCTTGTCTCTTAGCCGTCGGGACACAGGGGGACTTCCCAGTGTGTACAGAGAGCTCCTTGGGGGCTGAAGGGGGACTCGAGTCCACCTCCTCTCCAAGTGAGACCATACACAGCCATTGGCACAGTGGGAGGCAGGAGGCCGTCCAAGGGGCTCTAAGGGCACTAGCCAAGGGGTATTTCCCTTTCTCTCGAATTGCTGAGCAGCAGCAGCAGCACCACACTAGCAACGCCTTGCTTTAAATCTGCAAGGACAGTGTGTGCGGTGTCATTCTCTCAAGCCATCAATCAGACTGGTTCTTGGGGACTGACTGTACGTTGAGATGTACACAAACGCAAACAGTTTCAGGAAAGTTGAAACAGAGTGGGTGGAAGGGAACCTCTGCAGCCTTAGTGACCAACCAGCGCTGGCTCAGTGGTAAAGCACCCACCTGCCAGCACAGGTGACACAAAAGACGTGGATTCGACCCCGGGGTCAGGAAGATCCCTGGAGGAGGAAGTGGCGACCCTCTCCAGTGTTCTTGCCTGGAGAATCCCATGGACAGAGGAGCCTGGTGGACGATAGTCCAGAGAGTCGGGCACGACTGAGCACACACAACATCAAGGAGGTTTTCTGCCTTTTCCTCACAGGTCTGGACACCAGCTGGCAATCGGTGTCCCGAAGCAGGAGCACACAGAATTCCCCTGGGGCTTAAACATGGCCGAGTGAGAGGGAGAGAGGACAGCCTTAAGAAATAATGCAAAGCATTATTTGCATAATGCAAATAAAGTGAATAAGAGAACCTAGAGTCTCTGACGGAGAAGGCAATGGCACCCCACTCCAGTACTCTTGTCTGGAAAATCCCATGGATGGAGGAGTCTGGTGGGCTGCAGTCCATGGGGTCGCCGAAAGTCGGACATGACTGAGCGACTTCAGTTTCACTTTTCACTTTCATACATTGGAGAAGGAAATGGCAACCCACTCCAGTGTTCTTGCCTGGAGAATCCCAGGGACAGTGGGGCCTGGTGGGCAGGGTGGGCAGGCTAACCCTGTCTGTGGGGTCGCACAGAGTCGAACACGACTGAAGCGACTTAGCAGCGCAGCAGAGTCTCTGAGGGAGGCTGGAAAACAGAGCGGTTCAGGGCAGGGTCCTCAGACCCCCGGCCTGAGCATCACCGGAGGTTCTCAGGCCCCTCCCCAGACCTGCTGAATCAGAAACCCTGGGGATGGGACCCCGGGACATTTCCAGGGCCGTGGCTGCTGGACGAGCTTTGGGGAGGGAACAGCATCAGCAGGGATGGGCTCTCACTGAGGGGCAGGGAGCACTGGTGAGCTGGGCCTGTCATCACAAAGTGTGGCTGAAAGAGCAGAGACGCGTCGTCTCCCTGTTCCGGAGGCCAGAAGCCCGAGGTCGAGGTGCGGGCGGGGTGTGCTCCTTCCGAGGCTGCCGGGGGAACCTGTGCCACGAGGTCCGGAGGCGCCGCAGCACTCCGGGGCCTGTCGGGGAAGAACAGGCGCACAGGAGTGACAAGGTGAGGGAACCAGCCTCCTCTTGGGGGTGAGTGGGGCCGGAAACACTGAGTCCCAGCGACATCATTTGAGTCACGAAGGCCAGGACAGTTCCTTGACCTTCCTAATGCCTGGACCAATACATCTCCTTTCTGTTGAAGTCTTTTTGGGGTTTTTTGTGGGTTTTTTTTTTTAATATTTTTTGTTGTTGTTTAGTCACTAAGTCGTGGCCAACTCTTTGCAACTCCATGGACTGCAGCCCACGAGGCTCCTCTGTCCTTGGGACTTGCCAGACAAGAATACTGGCGTGGGTTGCCATTTCCTCCTCCAGGGGATCTTCCCAACCCAGGGGTCGAACCGGTGACTCCTGCGTTGGCAGGTGGATTTATAACTGCCAGACAACCAGGGAAGTCCCAATGCTTAGCTGTTTCAGCCATTTGAATTTGTCAAATTGAATTTCTGCTTCGTGTGATTGAAAGCTGTGCCTCTTTAAGGACTGAGATCCAGGACTGAGATCGAACAACCAGATCACCCTCTGGCTTATGTTATATTGGATATAACACATCAATATTAATTGGCGTTATTGTGTAGCATCCTCTGTGGACTCCACTTGGAGAGAACACGAGCCATCAGACAGTGTTCTTCATGTTCCTGTTACGTCTTTATTGAATCGCAGCGTTATCTTTGTTAAGCATGACTGCCAGCATCCTGAACAGAAGCTGCTGAGCCGACGGCTCAGGTCTTCCGTTCATGCATGTCCGTTGGCTGAATGTCCAGAGCAGCCCGCTGGCCTTTACGACAAGACAGCAGAAAGGGCAGGAGACCCTCCAGCAGCTCCCCTGCCGCAGGAAGTAAGCTCAGTCTCGCTTCCTGAGTTTCACGGTGATTTTTCTCCAGCCCCTCCACTGTGTGAGTCTGGGAGTGAGTGTCCCCCTGCGGCCATTCCTGGCACAACCTCAGGGTAAGGGCACCAAAGGTGTCAGGGTGCCACGTCGTCAGGGGATCAGCCACAGTCCACGACGACAGGATTAAACTTATCCTGACACGTGCAAGCCTTCACGGATGAGTAAAAACTCCTTCTGGCCTTGTGGCATCTTAGACTCTTTATATTCTTGGTTGTTTAGACAAGAATGTTGTTGTTCAGTCACTCAGTCGCGTCCAGCTGTTGTGACCGGTGAGCTGCACCAGGCTCCCCTGCCCTCCACTACCTCCCAGGGAGTCGATGATGCCATCCAGCCATCTCATCCTCTGCCGTCCCCTTTTCCTCCTCCCTTCAATCTTTCCCAGCATCGGGGTCTGTCCCAATGAGTCGGCTCTTCGAATCAGGTGGCCAAAGTATTGGAGCTTCAGCATCAGTCCTTCCAGGAAGTATTCAGGGTTGACTTCCTGTAGGATTGACTGGTGGAACAGCATAGATGCCGTCAAAGAATAAAGCTGAGGCTCTCCGAGCTTAGACAGAACGTACAGAGCCGAGTCTACCAGTGCAGGCAAAGGGGCGTGCGTCCCAGCAGGAAAGCGCTGAGCAGAAACCAGGGGTTTAGATTCTGGACAGGGGACTGTAGTGGTCGTGCTGATCACAAGATTGACAACGGCTGCTGTGCCTAGAACGAGTCCAGAGGTGTGTGCACAGCGGGCAACACTAGCCCTGTCGTTCCCAAGTCTGAAAAACATCTTCGACCTGAAGAACCATCTTCAGCCCACGCTGAAGGGGTCGGGGGTCAGTCCTCGGGCAGCAGAGGTGGGCGGGGCCAGTTGGGTGGTCTGGCCAAGCAGTGCCAGGGAGTGGAAGTGTTTCACATCCAGCATCAGTTCCCTTAGTCCACATTTACTCATCCTCTGATCGGGATCACTTCATGCTGATCTCAGCTCAAACACTGGCGCATTAGAGAGGCTTTCTCCATCATCCTGTCTCAAGGTCACACCCCCGGCTCTCCGCCCACCATCCCACGTGCTGGCCCAGCGGCTCCTCCACTCCCAGCTGCAGCCGCGGGGACGTGGGTCTGTCTGGCCTCCGGCAGGGTGTTCACTCCTCAGAGACTAGAAGCCCCACACGCATTTCCCAGAGGGAAGCAGCGCCTCCAGGGCTGGACGAAACCGGAGCTTCCAGGACAGACCCGGTGTGATCGACAGAGCCAGAGGCTCTGTGTTTTAGTAAATATGTTTCACAGCCCTGTATTGCAAAGCAGAGGGAAACGAGGACTCCTGTCGCTTGTATCCTGCTTCAGCAGGCAGGCGATCAGCATCTGTAAAGTTTCTATGTTTAAGATTTTTTTGATGTGCTCCGTTTTTAAAATTTATTTTATTTATTTATCTTTTGTCCAGGCTAGGTCTTTACTGTTGCACACGGGCCTTCCCTAGCTGTGGCCCGCGGGGGCTGCTCTGGGTGGCGGTGCCCCGGCTTCTCGTTGCGGAGGCTTCTCTTGTTTCGGTGGGCGGACTCCAGAGCATTCAGGCTTCAGGAGTTACAGCACAGAGCCTCAGTAACTGTGGCTCACGGGCTCCGTTGCTCCACGGCACGGGGGATCTTCCCGGACCAGGGATCAAACCCCTGAACTGGCCAGGCAGATTCTTATCCACTGTACCACCGGGAAAGGCCGACGTGAACTGTTTTTAAGGTCTTTATTGCATTTACTACAATATTGTGTCTGTTCTATGTGTGGTTTTCTGGCCACCAGGCTTGTGGAAGCTTAGCTCCCAGACCAGGGGTTGAGCTCTCACCCCTGCAGCAGAAGGGCGGAGTCTTAACCCCTGGACCACCAGGGAAGTCCCTGTAAACACTTTAAATTCTCGTACCCCAAGTCCGAAGAGTTCTGACCCTCTGGACCCACTCTGCAACCCCTCCGTGTATAAACCATGCCTGGAATGACTGTATGAAAGACCGAAAACCGGTCTCGGGCCCCATTGGCCACGTGCTTCCCCGGGATTCCTCGAGCACAGAGCAGGCATCCAGTGCCCACGGCCTTGCTACCTTCCTCGGTCACGGCCTTTGTCACGGCCATGTGCTGACGCGTAGCCACAGCCAGACCATCCGGTCAGCAGCCCTGACCTGTCCCCACCCTTCACGACCCCAGAGCGGAATGTCCTTGGCCTGCCCTGGCCTGAAGGTCTGCAGTCCCCCGCCCCAGCAGGGCGTGTCCAGTCTCAGCCCTGCAGGCTGGAAAGCCAGGGCCAACAGTGTCAGTGTCAGCTGACGGGGCCCTGGAGCTTAGGGGAACACTGGTGATGGAAGGACCCTTCAGAGCCAGTAACTCCCGCTTTAAAAAAAAAAATTCTTTTTATTTGTTTGGCTGAGCCGAGTCTTAGTTGTGACCTGTGGGATCTAGTTCCCTGAGCAACAATCAACCCCTGGGTTTGGGAGAGTGGAGTCTTAGCCCCTGGACCACCAGGGAAGCCCCCCATAACACCTGCGTGGCCACTTTCCCCTGTGAAGCTGAGCTGCTCTGGGGCCAGGCTGACTGCAGTCTCCAAGACCCCAGGCCCGCTGCACTGTGCAGTTTTGGGCCCTTCCCACTGCTCACAAAGTTCAGTTCACCCACTCCCCTCACATGGGAAGATCAAGCAGACACCCTGCCCCCCGAGGCTTCTGTGGGCCAGGCATTCAGTTTCAGCAAGAGCGCGGTAGCAAGCTAATAGCGGCTTTTCACAAGCCATGTTATCTAGTAACTGCATCAAAACCACAGCCCCAAACCCCAAAGGGGACCTCCTGCTGAAGGCTGCCTCCCCGCGGAGCCCAGTGGCTCCAATTAGGCAAGATGCTCATGCCTGTTCTGTGCCCAGTATCTAGAGAGGCCGCCCAGGCACTGGGCCCCCGGGATAACCCTGACCGGTCAGCAGTGGCAGCAAATGGCAGGGCGTCTCACCCTGTAGCTCCCCACGTGCAGCTCCCAGAGTGTGGAGGGCAAGCTGCTAACTCAGAGTTCACCAACTTCAACGTTCATCTCATCCCAGAACAGCCCCCGAAGTGACGCACAAAATAAACCCCACAGTGTGTTTTCCCCTCCCCCCACCATGCCTGGCGTTTCCCCCACACACACACAGGACCGGGTAAGATGGGCATTTAGGTACCTGTATCCACAGGCTCAGCGGTGAAGCATCTGCCCACAGTGAAGAAGATACAGATTCGGTTCCTGGATGGGAAAGATCTCCTGGAAGAGGAAATGGCAACTCACTCCGGGATTTGTGCCTGGAGAATCCCGTGGACAGAGGAGCCTGGTGGGCTGCAGTCCACGGGGTCGCAAAGAGTCAGACACAGCTTAGTAGTGACTACACCACCACCACATCCAACAGGGAGATCAAAGTTTGAGGTCCTTCTTCCCAGTGTGTTCAGACAGCCCTTGGGCCCTCAGCCCCCTCTGGGACAGGGAGTCTTAGACGCTGGACCACCAGGGAGGTCCCTGCGAGCAGGTCACCTGAGGCTGGGAGCTTCCGTTTTCTTGTCTGTCTGCTCTGTGAAGCAGAGGTGACCCGTCCCAGGGCTGCTGTGAGGCTGGGATGGCATCACCGATGGAGAGTGCAGCCAGCAAGGACTTGGTGCGTTATTTGGGAATTCCCTGGTGATCCAGTGGTTAGGACTCTGCACTCTCATTAGCAAAGTCCCAGGTTCGATCCCTGGTCAGGGAACTAAAGATCCCACCAGCTGTACAGTGCGGCAGAAAAAAAAAAAAAAAAAGCCCCTGGCACACTGCCGCCTCTCAACATGTATTTGCCTCCTTATCTGTTGATGAAATTTCTGTGTCTAAACCTCCTCATTTTCCACGAAGTCTCACTGTTCTTGCTATTTCTCTGATTGGAAATTAAATTTCTAATGCACATCTCAAAAGATAATTCCTGCCTGCCCTAGGTCGCAGACGTCCTCTCCCTCTGCGTTCTACAGGCTGCGTGGTGTGAGCTTTCACGTCTAGGTCTGTGTTTCTCTGCTGCTCTGGGCCTCCATTGCTGACCGGGTCTGCGTGTAGGCTTTGTCTAGTTGCGGCGGCCGGAGCTGCTCTTGGCTACAGTGCTGGGGATTCTCACGGTGGCGGCCTCTCTAGTTGCAGAGCATGGACTCTGGGGCGCGTGGGCTTCAGGAGCTGTGGCACCCGGGTAGTTGCTCTGAGATGTGGTTTATCTTCCCAGACCAGGGATTGATCCCATGTTCCCTGCACTGGCAGGCGGACCCCTATCCACTGCGCCACCAGGGAAGTCCCAGGTCTGGGTTCCTTGTTCAGTTAACATTATGTATGCTGTGGTGTTCCCAGCGAGCTGCAGTCCATCGGGCCGCAAAAGAGTCAGGCACAACTTAGCAACTAAACAGCAGCAATCTTATATACAGTAGTGTCTATATGTTAATCCTAGCCTCCTAATTTATGCATCCCCTTCCTTCCCCTTCAGGACCACACGTTTGTCTCTCGTGTCTGTAGGCCCGTCTAGCACCGTTTATTGAAAAGAGTATTCCCCCTCGCTGATTTGCTTTGGCATCTTTGTCACAAATTAATCATATATGTGTGGCTCTGTTCCTGGGCTCACTGTTCCATCACAGTCCAAGAGAAACAGAACCCAAGCTATAAACATAAGTAGCAGGTATAATTTTAAATTTTCTGGTAACCACATATTACAAGGCGGGCAGCTACTGGACAGCTACATTAATAACTCATAGTTTAGTCAGCCAGTACCCACAGGCACTGTTTTATGAATGAACACAGGCGACGGGGTGTCATGAAATATGTGTTAAGTAGTTGGTCCAAGGCTGGAGCCTCAGCTGAAAGCTGAGCCCACGAGTTGCAACCTTCAGTGCAACGTCACGTGAAGTGTTGTTGTGAGTCGCCCAGTCGTGTCCGACTCTTTGTGAACCCATGGACTGTAGCCCACCAGGCTCCTCTGTCCATGGGATTTCCCAGGCAAGGATACTGGAGTGGGCTGCCGTTCCCTTCTCCAGGCGAAACTATGTAATCAGCGCTAAACATTTCCTCCCAGCCTGGCTCAGCAGAGCAAAGAGCAGGATGCTAGGCCTATAATCAATACCATGAGTAATACGAAGTTTATTTAACTCTAAGAGGCAAGAAATTGCTAAAAGACTGAAATAAATCTTAAAATACATGTTAGTTAAAACTAACCTGTGATATTCTATGCCAGCCTCATGGATTAAGTTTTTAGAAGCAATCAGATGAGACTTACTGGTTTAAAAAAAAAACACAAAGATTTAAGGGAGAAGTAACATTAGGAGAACAAAGATTGTGAATAAGCACGTCTTTAGAATTATTGATTAGTTAACAAAAAATAAACAACAGAGACTACAAACTGCTGGACTGAGCATCGCTTTCCTGACTCCCGACTCCCATAAAAACAGCAGAAAATGTAGTTTTAGTGAGAGTAAATACATGAAAGTACTAGACTGACTGTAGAAGGGTTTTTTTTTATTCTATTGAAGTATAGTTGATGTGACTGTTGATTCCTACTGTACAGGAAGATGATTCCGTCATGCACAAGTATGCATTCTTTTCTATATTCTTTTCTGTTCCGGTTTTTTGAAACGTCTCTTCGCGTCTGTGTTTGGCTGCCTGCAGCCGCAGTCGCGGCACCCCGGAGTCGTCTTTGCATCACGTGGGCTCTCTACTGTGAGGCTCTGGGGCGCATGTGCTCAGCTGCTCCATGGGATGCGGGATCTTAGTTCCCAGCCAGGGACTGAACCCATGCCGCCTGCATTGCAAGACGGATTCTCAGCCACTGGACCTCCGGGGAAGTCTCTCCTGTATGGTTTATCATAGGCATCCAATCTGGTTCCCTGTGCTATAAAGCAGGACCTTATTGTTCATCCATTCTCTATATAATAGTTCGTATCTACTAACCCCAACCTCCCTGTCCTTCCCTCTCCAACTAGAAGATTTTTTGAAGATTAGAAAGCACACAGAACATGATCTATGGAAGGAGAAAAGCCAACGAAAGCAGTGGCCCGAAAGCAACAGGAAAACTGGGGATGTTGCTGAAGGATGTTCCGAACCCACAGGACAGCTGGGATGAGAGCCAGGGCGCCTGGCTCCACCCACTGACTTCTCCCTCACAGTCCCTCTCTCTGCCAAACGTTTGCCTACGTAAGTTAGCATTTTAAAAGTGATCTCAAGTTACAGTACTTAGGCCGCCTGATGCAGAGAGCTGACTCACTGGACAAGACCCTGATCCTGGCAAAGACTGGGGGCAGGAGGAGAAGGGGGCCACAGAAGAGGAGATGGTTGGACGGCCTCATCCACTCGGTGGACATGAGTTTGAGCAAACTCTGAGAGAGTGAAGGAAGGGAAGCCTGGCGTGCTGCAATCCACTGGATCGCAAAGAGTCAGACTGAGCAACTGAACAACAGGTTACAAAACTTACAAGGCACAGGAAGCTCAACTCGGTGCTCCGAGATGACGCAGAGGGGTTGGGATTGGGAGCTGGGGAGCGTGGGAGGGGAGGTCCAAGAGGGGGGCTGACTGTGTACGAGAGAGACTAGCCCAACACTGTAAAGCAATCACACCCCAATAAAGAAAAACTTTAAATAAAACCAAGATCAGAAGAAAAAAGAGTAGTACTTAGGCCGCCTGATGCAGAGAGCTGACTCACTGGACAAGACCCTGATCCTGGCAAAGACTGGGGGCAGGAGGAGAAGGGGGCCACAGAAGAGGAGATGGTTGGACGGCCTCATCCACTCGGTGGACATGAGTTTGAGCAAACTCTGAGAGAGTGAAGGAAGGGAAGCCTGGCGTGCTGCAATCCACTGGATCGCAAAGAGTCAGACTGAGCAACTGAACAACAGGTTACAAAACTTACAAGGCACAGGAAGCTCAACTCGGTGCTCCGAGATGACGCAGAGGGGTTGGGATTGGGAGCTGGGGAGCGTGGGAGGGGAGGTCCAAGAGGGGGGCTGACTGTGTACGAGAGAGACTAGCCCAACACTGTAAAGCAATCACACCCCAATAAAGAAAAACTTTAAATAAAACCAAGATCAGAAGAAAAAAGAGAAAAATTCCCCCATTAAAAAGCATCGCACAAACAAGGGCCTACTGTATGGCACAAAGAACTATATTCAGTGTCCTGTAATAAACCATAATGGAAAAGAAGAAAATAACAATAATGACAATAAAAAATAAAAGTACAACGTAAAAAAAGCATCCCAGTTCATTCCACAAATAACATTTCTTTTACATTTTCCTGTATTCAAGTGTATTTTACACATGCTTATTTCTGAGAGAAGTAGGCCTACAAGGTTTTGTCCTGTTTTTCTTTAACCTCGTATAACACATTTGCCATCTTGCCACTGAATCTTCCCAGCTTTTGTTTTAACATCTACATAATATACGTTGATTGTGATTTATTTTCTTTTTTCCTTCTTTTTGACCATTTGGGCCATTTCCAATTTGTGCTATTATAAATAACGCTGTAATTGACATCTTTATTTCCTTGGCTGAATTTAAATCTGTTTCATGAATTAAAAGCAGCTGAATTGACTTCTGCTTCATTCCTTTTTGAACAGAAATGGAACGTCCTGGTTTTGTAACAAGGAACAGTCTAAATTTAGGTTTACAGATCAGGCTGTATGAAAGTCACAATTGCAGTGGCAGAGTTCCTAAAGCGTTTGAACGTCTATTCAGCTTGCTTGTTCCTCTTTGGGGACTACAGTGAGTCCATGTTGCTCTGGTTTACAAAGAACCTCAAGATGGATAACTTTACCCTGACGGGGCTAATTCTGTCTTCAACAGTATGACTTCCAGATGCGCTGCTTTCTGCAGTTCTTCTGCACTTGACCAAGGTCAAGGTCAACTGTGAATGCGTAATTCTCAAGTCATTTAAAATACTGGGTAACACTGACGGGGTTTCTGTTTTTCCACAGAGTATTCGTTGCTCCAGAAAAGCAGTGTATAGTGATACTGTGGCAGAAATGGGGTGCATGATTTTTTTTTTAAATAATTTGAGGGCTTAGAAATTTTGAATATGATACTGAAAATTCTAAACTCAACAAATGAGTAGGAGATTGATAGAACTAAAAATAGATTGTTTCCTGACCTCCCTGGAGGTCCAGTGGTAAAACACCATGCTTCCACTGCAGGGGGACTCAGGTTCAATCCCTGGTCAGGTAACTAAGATCCCACATGCCCTGTGAGGCCAAAAACAAGAAAGGAAAAAAAGCTAAAAATGGATTATTTCCTGAATAATTGAACCATTCCAAAGCCATCTAACATGAATTTCATAAGTAGAGAATGAAAGAAAGGAGGAGAGGAAAAAAAATCAATAATAAAATTCAGTTCCGTTCAGTTT
>SJXQ01004912.1:345199-412975 GCA_006408695.1 Aepyceros melampus | reverse complement strand
CCCCTCATCCACCCAGCCCCACTCTAATGTTCATCCCCCTCCAGTTTGGTGGGCATGGCCACTGGCACCACCCCTTCCTCTCTCTCTCTGTGAGCACACCTCCCCCCACCTCTTAAAACAAGCCGCTTTTGGACTCCCTGGGGGAATCCCACTCACCATCCCAAATCTGGAGAGATTTGCTCTGGGAGGAAATAGGAACTGGAATTGGTTGGGCCATGTGTTTTCTGGACACTGCTGAGTCACCAGTTATCTCTCCTCAGTGTTCAGTCACCACTTATCTCACCTCAGCATTCAGCAGGGACCACGTTGCTAATTGTCACCTCACAAATTGTAAGTTCTGCCTTGATTTCCCACTAGGTGACCTTGAGCTATTCCCTGTTTCACCCCCACGAACCCACAATTCTATAGGCCGCCCTCAACTGACTTATCAGGACTGGGGGCTGGAGTGAAGACTGAAGTGGGTGAGGAGCCAGCTAGGGCCACATGCTCTATAGGGGCAGGGAGTGAGGAGGATGGTCAAGAGGGGGTGCTGATGTGTCAGGGGTGGCATTAGGCTTATGAAGGGGTGGTGGACAGTGCAGGACAGGGTGAATGGGCCCTGGGAGTTCAGCCCAACAGGTAGGGCCTAGACTGTGAGCCACTCACAGGTTGCTGGCCCAAATCTTACCAATGGCTGAGATGGTAGTGGCCGACACTCTTATGGACATGCCCCTAGACCAGAAGGCATCTTCCCTGCGGTTCCTGTATTCCAGCGTCCCCACGTGGCCAGATTCTTCTCAAGGGAGGTAGTGGGTTTTGCATATGCTGCTATCCCAGGCCCTGTCATTAACCTGGCTCTGAAAATTCCATCTATGGGTTCTTGCTTCACAATCTGAACAGCACATTCCTGTGTCCCATGGGACTGTCAATAACTGGGAGGTCTTCATGAGTATTCAAAGGATATGCAGGGGTGCCAAGTGGCTGGATAATTTTCTCTTTGCCATGACAGCCTGTTGCTTTCCAGACGCTAGAGGAGTAGGAAAAACCCCACCGTTTGCTACAGTTGATCTCCACTGTTCAGGGACACCAGAGCCTTAGGGTACAGAGCTCACTCTCTGTCTCTTTATTTGCTTCTGCCTCGGCACTGTTTGGGCAATCCTTCTCTCTGTGTACCAGGAGTTCATGTCTGTGTGTCTCTGTCTCTCCCCAAGTAGTGCTGTTGCCATTTACCACTGTCTGAACCTGAGAGCTCATATGAGACTCTTATCCTTGGTGAGGAGGCAAGCCCTTCTCCTGAGTGAAAAGAACCAAAGGCAGTTCAGACATTTTTAGTCCATACGTTTGGAGAGTGCTTTCTCAAACTTGAAAGCCAACAGTTGGCAGTCACTGCTCAACTGCAGAAGGGGACAGGTTACCTTCCCTCCCTCTGTGAACAAATGCGAATGCTGCACAGGCTGCAATTCCAGACACAGCCACGATGGGTGACCAACAGCCCCTTGGACACCCAACTACAAGGGCCTTTCTGCCTGTGGCAGCTTGGACACACTTTGCACAGATGGATAAATGGGGCATTCACTGCTGGCATGAGGAAAATCCCTGAAACTTGTTTGAATGCGTGCCAGTGAGATGCTAAGGAGAACTCCTCATTAAGTTCCATGACTGACTGGTGCTGGAGGCATGCATGTCTCCCCATTTACCCTATTGAGGCCATTTCAAAGTGGTTCTGTTTTCCATGTGAGAACACATCCCAGCCTGCCCAGTCACCCAAACCTGTGGGGCAGAGAGCAGCAAGAGGATCAAGCTAAGCCATCCATCCTCTAGACCTGCTACCCAATATATGTGTTTTGCAAAGAGTACAAAGAGTGATGTTTCAAATTGGAAGACTATGCATGGAGCAGGTGCTTATGCTGAAGTGCTTGTCTATCTGAAACCTCACAAAAAAGGAAAGGTTTGCTGCTGCTCATGTCAAGGTCAGGGAAAGCACCCAGCACTCGAGAAGGATGGAAAGGCCCTTGTAGCTGTGTGTCCAAGGGGCTGTGCATCACCCACCGTGGCTCTGTGTCTGAGATTGCAGCCTGCTCTGTGTCTCAGCTCCTGTGCACTCTCACTGGTCACTCCCAGACAATTTCTTCCTGCCTCTCCTTTCTTCCAGGCATCCTGGGTGCACCATTGTGATTCCAGTTAGAACTTGCTTAGTGAGATAATGGGGAATGGCACCTTGGCTCAGTGCCTTTGCTGGCTAGAGTCTATGTACCTTTCCCTATGACCTTCATGTTTTCACTATCCAACTTCCATCACCTGGCTGGGTCTGTTTTGATAGCTCATAATCACAAGTGTACTGGCAGGCACTTCTATGCACATATGTGCACACACATGCATGTGTACACAGTAACATCCTTGAGAGGTAACTTGCACATATGCAGAAGTACAAGCTTTCTTCTCCAGGAACTTCGATTTTGGTAAGCACCCAACTTTCTTTGTCCTGGTTATTTTCTTTCACTTGCTTATCAATCATGTCAGGTTTCTAAGTCTGTGACTTATCCTCAAAGGTTATGAAATATTGGCATTTTTTCATAACAGGGACCCACCCTCACCCAGCCCAACCCCTACCATAGCACCACCCTAATGCTCCTCCCCCACCAGTCCTGTGGGCATGGCCACAGGAACCACCTCTCCCCTCTCTCCATGTCCCTTCCCACCTCTTAAAATAAGCCCTTTTTGGACTCCATTGGAGACCCCACTTGAAAACCCAAGATCTTGTGAGATTTGCTCTGGGAGGAAATAGGAGCTGGGATTGATTGGGCCACGTGGTTTCTGAACACTGCTAAGTCACTGCTACTCTTGCCTCAGTGTTCAGCAAGGGACCATGTGGTGAGGCACAGCTGCACCAACTGTTTCTGCCTTGGGTCCCCCACTTTCCCACAAGGTGACCTTGAGCTAGTCCCTGGTTTGCCCCCATGGACCCGCTAATTCCATTTGTCACCCTAAAACAAGCTATTGGGACCAGGGGCTGTGCTGAAGGCCAAAGCAGGGGAGGAGCCAGCCAAGACCATGTGCCACAGGGTCACGTGCTCTCAAAATTGGCCACAGAGCCACACTGTGGCCATAATCCAGGAAAACAGGGTCTGCTGCCTCTTTGCACTGGATGTGGGGTCCCCTCTGGAGGTGCCAGGGCATGGTAGGCTGAGAAAGGGACAGAAATGGGCCTGTGGGACAGTGGTCAGTGTCTTTATAAGGGACCTTTGACCCGAGCACCAGGTTGATACTTCAGTTGTCCGCTGGTCTAGCCATTCAGAAATTGCTCAGATTCAAGATAAGAGGAGACACACAGTCACAAGGTGGGGCTGGCTCTCCAGTTTTCAGTTTATCCAAGCAAGGGACCATGTGCTGACGCACAGCTGCATCAACTGTTTCTGCCTTGGGTCCCCCACTTTCCAACAAGGTGACCTTGAGCTAGTCCCTGGTTCGCCCCCATGGACCTGCTAATTCCGTTTGTCACCCTAAAACAAGCTATTGGTACCAGGGGCTGGGGTGAAGGCCAAAGCAGGAGAGGAGCCAGCCGAAACTATGTGCCACACGGCCACGTGCTCTCAAAAGTGGCCACAGAGCCACACTGTGGCCATAATCCAGGGAAACAGGGTCTACCGCCTCTTTGCACTGGATGTGTGGTCCCCTCTGGATGTGCCAGGGCATGATAGGCTGAGAAAGGGACAGAAATGGCCTGTGGGACAGTGGTCAGTGTCCTTAGAAGGGACCTTTGACCTGAGCATCAGCTCGATACTTCAGTTGTCCGCTGGTCTAGCCATTCAGAAATTGCTCAGATTCAAGATAAGAGGAGACACACAGTCACAAGGTGGGGTTGGCTCTCCAGTTTTCAGTTTATCCTCCAACTTCCTAGATATAAATGTTAACATACCATCTTCATATTTTCAGAGCATTTTGGTTCTTGCTCTCCGGCTTAGGTGGACAAGAGTGACTGAGAGTATAGGAGACCAGGGAAACCAGGTTTGAGGACCTTGAGGCCATTGTGAGCTGAAGCAGTGTGGGTGAAAGTCATCTTCATGTAAGCTGGTCCCCTTCACCATACCTCTGGTGCCCCCAACCATGCTGGTCATCATGGAGCTGAGTAGAGTCTGCAGCCTGAAGCCCTCAGGATAGGAGGATTATGAGCACCCTTTAGTTTCCCAAGTCATTTTCATAAGAGAGCTTTGGTCCTGCTGCTATCTTAGAAGAGGCAGCTGCAGTGTGATGGGGACTCATTCTCAAAGCCAGTCAGGTTCAGAACCTGTGCATGGTAGACTGGTTTCAGACCCAAGACACTCAACCCCTGTGTGATATTTGGCAAGGGCTGGGTGGTGAGCACAGGGAAGTTTTGATCTCCCTACATGTGGGACCCTGGGAATGAGGTGTGCCTGCAAAGAAAACACCCAGGCATAGCGAGTTCTCTAGCTAGAGGAGGCCAGGGAGGCTGTGTGGCCAGACATGGAATGGAGAATGGAGAAGTACCCCAAGAGTGAAGGTGACATTATGCACTGGGGATTCTGGCTACCCCTTGGGTGCTGCTAATCCCAGCACACCTGGCTGTAAACCCCAGTATCACTGCTGTTTCCAGAGCAGAATATAGACTCTCTGTCCCAGAGGGGCAGATTCTTAAATGTCTGTGTCAGGACCGACTGTAGCCAGGACCCTGAGAGGAGGAAGGTGTGCAAAAAGGAGTGGTCAAGGTCATGAATTCAGGGAAGTTCAGGGAAGAAGGAGAAAAAGGTCAGCCTGGTGCTGCCAGCCAGTCGTCTTCCTGGGCAGACAGTGTGATCTGTGCCCAGGCCATGGTGGAGAGTCCCAGAGCACTGCTTCTGCAGTCATGGCACCAGACCAGAGTCCCCACACACTTCATATCTCCTGCCTCACCTGTCAGCTTGGCCTCTGTGCACAGCTGCTCCCCAGATTCTGCTGGTGACTCCCCATCAGTGAATCTGCCTACTTACCCCTGTGGAGGGCAGGCTGTACTAAGAGGTTTGCTCCTGGGAGATGGTCTGAATCTGAGCCCTTGGAGGACAGCTGTTGAGCTGAGGTAAGCTGTAAATCAAGGCCTTTATGGATTTCTCCCCAAATATTGCATCATTGCCCCATCTTCCTGGATGACCTTGCAGTACCCACAGACCTGCTGAATCCCTACACTGTGGTGGGTGGTGTCCCATGAAAGGAGGCTCCTGTTCTGTGCTCTAATAGTCCCTAAGCTTTTCACTGCCCACAGACAGAGTACCCTATTCCAGTCCTCAGAGGCTTTTCTGGGCACAATGCTCTATCCCTATCAAACTGGCCCACGGATGGCTTAGCGAGACCTGGACCCAGCCAGAGACATCATCCTTGTGTCACTCTCCATGGCCCCCTCTGTGACACTCTCTTGAGCCCCAGCCTGGCCTGTGAAAAGGAAAAAGCATGGTAAGCCCCTTGCTGATGATGTTTGCATTTTTGAGTAAGAAGTTGAGATGAGGAAAGTGAGACACTTGGTCATTTAAATTCTGCCAAGTAGAAAGTATTGTCATTTTGATTTTGAATCAATCTTCAGGCTCTCATTCTCCATTCCCTGGAAAAACTTGAGGAAAGAGCCTGTTTGTGACAAAAGAAATGAAGATGTTTCAGAAGCAATGATGCCAGCAAATGTTACTTCACTTGGTAGTGATAAAGAAACTTGGAGCTAGTATCAGGCCTGAGAGTACAAAGAATGGGGTATTGGAAACAGATCCAGGCTTAGGAAGTAGGGTGACAACTGTCCAGGTCATGCATAGGAAAGATCCTCAACCCTGTTGAAAGTTATATGCTGAGATGAAAGGAAGCACAGTTAAGAGGACTCTTTGCTGACATTTTTGGAAAGAAATGGAACCCTTTAATTCTCAGAGTCCAAATAATGAGATATTGGAAGCAGATCCAGGCTTAGGAAGTAGGGTGACAACTGTCCAGGTCATGCATAGGAAAGAACCTCAACCCTGTTGAAAGTTATGTGCTGAGAAGAAAGGAAGCACAGTTAAGAGGACTCTTTACTGACATTTTTGGAAAGAAATGAAACCCTTTAATTCTCAATGCTTAAGATCACAAAGTGTTGAAAAAAATAGCTTTACTATTTTTATTTCTCTAAACACTTGCAACCAGCGCATCCTAAAGAAATCAACCCTGAATATTGATTGACTGCAAGGGGTGATGTTGAAGCTGAAGCTCCAAAACTTTGGCCACTTGATGTGAAGAGCTGACTCATTGGAAAGGACTTTGATACTGGGAAAGATGAAAGACAAGAGGAGAAGGGGTTGACAGGGGATGAAATGGATGAATGGTATCACTGACTCAATAGTCATGAGTTTGAGCAAACTCTAGGAGACAGTGAAGGACAGGGAATCCTGCTGTGCTAAGGTTCATGGGGTCTCAAAGAGTCAGACAGTGCTGAGTGACTGAACAACAACAAATATTTACAACAGTTAGTGTAACAGGGTTCTTGACTTTAAAAAATATGAAATGACTGTGGAAAAATATCACAATTGTGCTTTAGATTATGAAGGTTGGCTTTGCAGTTTCAGCATGAGTGTTCATCCCGGTGCCCCGGCTCCACCATACAGATCAGGTATGCCTTGTCATTATTTTTGAGGCTTGCTTGCTTTTTATTTGTTCAGATACACTGAGTAGAAGATCATGACTTTTTTTTAATCTTTTCAGTTTTACTGAAATATTAATAGAATTGACATATAGCCCTGTGAAACTTTAAGGGGTTCAGCATCATGAGTCCACTTACATCCACCGTGCAGTGATGAGTGCAGTAAGTCTAGTGAACATTCATCATTTCATATGGATACAAAATTAAATAGAAAAAAAAAGTGTTTTCTTTTTGATGAGAGCTTTTAGGTTTTGCTGTATGAACTTTTATATCTAAATAAAACAGCATTAATTATACTTATGTTGCATGTCACCTAACAAAACAGTGTTTGTTAGTTATACTTGTGTTGTATGTCACTTTCCTCATACATGTTTATAACTAGAAGATGAACATGATAGTTTCATGATGTGTCCCTCCTGGTCACCAAGAATGATGCCCCTCCGCCCCAGCCACTGTGTAAATATTAGAAACATCCCCTCCCAGGCTGCCTGCACCCACTTCTCTCTGAGCCTCTCTCATCTGTGTGTCCAGTCTCAGTACTCTCTCCATGTGCCCTTGGAAGCAGGAAGGGGGAGAGCAGCCACTGGCATGTCCCCTAGGCAAAGAGAACCAGAGTGGGACACTGTGAAACCATTGGTTGTTGTTTCCAGGTCTCCAAAGAGCTCAGGCACCACAGTCCTTTATGTCTCGTGATGGAATAAATAGCTCCAGGTCATTCACCTGAGAGCCTGAATAAATAAACAATTGGCCAGGGAGAGGTATAGAATTGGTATAGAATTGAAAGACTCAAGAAGCAGTTTTCCTTAATAGGTTAACCAGGGGTATCCTCTACTGGGCATTAAGGAAGTCTCCTTTATGTACAGTTGGGAAGGTCCCCTGGAGTCAGAAATGGCAACCCACTCCAGAATTTTTGCCTAGAGAATCCCATGGACAGAGGGGCCTGATGGGCTACAGTCCATGGGGTCCCAAAATGTCAGACATGACTGAGTGACTACTGTTTAATACTAGAAAGAAATTAAGTGAGAAGCAAAGTGCTAGAAAAGAAGTTATTTACTAGAGTAGGATACTTGGAAGGTTCACAAGCACTGTGTTGCCCTAAATACTCAGTTATAGTTTCACAATCAGAGGATGAGGGGAAGGGGGGAAATNAGGCACTGATGATGGAAACGTGCTGTCTACTCAAGAAAAAGAGGATATTTCCCCCCTTCCCCTCATCCTCTGATTGTGAAACTATAACTGAGTATTTAGGGCAACACAGTGCTTGTGAACCTTCCAAGTATCCTACTCTAGTAAATAACTTCTTTTCTAGCACTTTGCTTCTCACTTAATTTCTTTCTAGTATTAAACAGTAGTCACTCAGTCATGTCTGACATTTTGGGACCCCATGGACTGTAGCCCATCAGGCCCCTCTGTCCATGGGATTCTCTAGGCAAAAATTCTGGAGTGGGTTGCCATTTCTGACTCCAGGGGACCTTCCCAACTGTACATAAAGGAGACTTCCTTAATGCCCAGTAGAGGATACCCCTGGTTAACCTATTAAGGAAAACTGCTTCTTGAGTCTTTCAATTCTATACCAATTCTATACCTCTGCTTGGCCGATTGTTTATTTATTCAGGTTCTCAGGTGAGTGACCCGGAGCTATTTGTTCCATCATGAGACATAAAGGACTGTGGTGCCAGAGCTCTTTGAAGACATGGAAATAACAACTAATGGTTTCACAGTGTCCCACTCTGGTTCTCTTTGCCTAGGGGACATGCCAGTGGCTGCTCTCCCCCTTCCTGCTTCCAAGGGCACATGGAGAGAGTACTGAGACTGGACACACAGATGAGAGAGGCTCAGAGAGAAGTGGGTGCAGGCAGCCTGGGAGGGGATGTTTCTAATATTTACACAGTGGCTGGGGCGGAGGGGCATCATTCTTGGTGACCAGGAGGGACACATCATGAAACTATCATGTTCATCTTCTAGTTATAAATATGTATGAGGAAAGTGACATACAACACAAGTATAACTAACAAACACTGTTTTGTTAGGTGACATGAAACATAAGTATAACTAATGCTGTTTTATGTTAGATACAAAAGTTCATAGAGCAAAACCTAAAAGCTCTCATCAAAAAGAAAATACTTCTTTTTTTCTATTTAATTTTGTATCCATATAAAATGATGAATGTTCACTAGACTTACTGCACTCATCACTGCAGGGTGGATGTAAGTGGACTCATGATGCTGAACCCCTTAAAGTTTCACAGGGCTATATGTCAATTCTATTAATATTTCAGTAAAACTGAAAAGATTTAAAAAAATTTCGTGATCTTCTACTCAGTGTATCTGAACAAATAAAAAGCAAGCAAGCCTCAAAAATAATGACAAGACATACCTGATCTGTATGGTGGAGCCGGGGCACCAGGGTGACCACTCATGCTGAAACTGCAAAGCCAACCTTCATAATCTAAGGCACATTTGTGATATTTTTCCACAGCCATTTCATATTTTTTAAAGTCAAGAACCATGTTACACTAACATTGTAAATGTTTGTTGTTGTTCAGTCACTCAGCACTGTCTGACTCTTTGAGACCCCATGAACCTTAGCACAACAGGATTCCCTGTCCTTCACTGTCTCCTAGAATTTGCTCAACCTCATGACTATTGAGTCAGTGATGCCATCCATCCATTTCATCCCCTGTCATCCCCTTCTTCTCTTGTCTTCCATCTCTCCCAGCATCAAAGTCCTTTCCAATGAGTCAGCTCTTCACATCAAGTGGCCAAAGTTTTGGAGCTTTAGCTTCAACATCACCCCTTGCAATCAATATTCAGGGTTGACTTCTTTAGGATGCACTGGTTGCAAGTATTTAGAGAAATAAAAATAGTAAAGCTATTTTTTTTCAATACTTTGTGATCTTAAGCACTGAGAATTAAAGGGTTCCATTTCTTTCCAAAAATGTCAGCAAAGAGTCCTCTTAACTGTGCTTCCTTTCATCTCAGCATATAACTTTCAACAGGGTTGAGGATCTTTCCTATGCATGACCTGGACAGTTGTCACCCTACTTCCTAAGCCTGGATCTGTTTCCAATACCCCATTCTTTGTACTCTCAGGCCTGATACTAGCTCCAAGTTTCTTTATCACTACCAAGTGAAGTAACATTTGCTGGCATCATTGCTTCTGAAACATCTTCATTTCTTTTGTCACAAACAGGCTCTTTCCTCAAGTTTTTCCAGGGAATGGAGAATGAGAGACTGAAGCTTGATTCAAAATCAAAATGACAATACTTTCTACTTGGCAGAATTTAAATGACCATGTGTCTCACTTTCCTCATCTCAACTTCTTCCTCAAAAATGCAGACATCATCAGCAAGGGGCTTACCATGCTTTTTCCTTTTCACAGGCCAGGGCTGGGGCTCAAGCAAGTGTCACAGAGGGGGCCATGGAGAGTGACATGGGGATGATGCCTCTGGCTGGGTTGAGGTCTCGCTAAGCTATCTGTGGGCCAGTTTGATAGGGATAGGGCATTGTGCCCAGAAAAGTCTCTGAGGACTGGAATAGGGTACTCTGTCTGTGGGCAGTGAAAAGCTTAGGGACTATTAGAGCACAGAACAGGAGCCTCCTTTCATGGGACACCACCCACCACAGTGTAGGGATTCAGCAGGTCTGTGGGTACTGCAAGGTCATCCAGGAAGATGGGGCAATGGTGCAATATTTGGGGAGAAATCCATAAAGGCCTTGATTTACAGCTTACCTCAGCTCAACAGCTGTCCTCCAAGGGTTCAGACTCAGGCCATCTCCCAGGAGCAAACCTCTTAGTACTGCCTGCCCTGCACAGGGGTAAGTAGGCAGATTCACTGATGGGCTGTCACCAGCAGAATCTGGGGAGCAGCTGTGCACAGAGGCCAAGCCAACAGGTGAGGCAGGAGATATGAAGTGTGTGGGGACTCTGGTCTGGTGCCCTGACTGCAGAAGCAGTGCTCTAGGACTCTCCACCATGGCCTGGGCTCAGATCACACTGTCTGCCCAGGAAGATGACTGGCTGGCAGCACCAGGCTGACCTTTTTCTCCTTCTTCCCTGAACTTTCCTGAATTCATGACCTTGACCACTCCTTTTTGCACACCTTCCTCCTCGCAGGGTCCTGGCTACAGTCGGTCCTGACACAGACATTTAAGAATCTGCCCCTCTGGGACAGAGAGTCTATATTCTGCTCTGGAAACAGCAATGATACTGGGGTTTACAGCCAGGTGTGCTGGGATTAGCAGCACCCAAAGGTTAACCAGAATCCCCAGTGCATAACGTCACCTTCACTCTTGGGGTCATTCTCCATTCTCCATTCCACTCCTGGCCACACAGCCTTCCTGGCCTCCTCTAGCTGCAGCTAGAGGACTCACTATGCCTGGGTGTTTTCTTTGCAGGCACACCTCACTCCCAGGGGTCCCACACGTAGGGAGATCAAAACTTCCCTGGGTTCACCACCCAGCCCTTGCCCAATATCACACAGGGGTCGAGTGTCTTGGGTCTGAAACCAGTCTACCAAGCACAGGTTCTGAACCTGACTGTGGCTTCAAGAATGAGTCCCCATCACACTGCAGCTTCCTCTTCTAAGATAGCAGCAGGACCAAAGCTCTCTTATGAAAATGACTTGGGAAACTAAAGGGTGCTCATAATCCTCCTATCCTGAGTGCTTCAGGCTGCAGACTCTACCCAGCTCCATGAAGACCAGCATGGTTGGGGGCACCAGAGGTGTGGTGAAGGGGACCAGCTTACCTGAAGATGACTTTCACCCGCACTGCTTCAGCTCACAATGGCCTCAAGGTCCTCAAACCTGGTTTCCCTGGTCTCCTATACTATCAGTCACTCTTGTGCACCCAAGCCGGAGAGCAAGAACCAAAATGCTCTGAAAATATGAAGATGGTATGTTAACATTTGTATCTAGGAAGTTGGAGGATAAACTGAAAACTGGAGAGCCAGCCCCACCTTGTGACTGTGTGTCTCCTCTTATCTTGAATCTGAGCAATTTCTGAATGGCTAGACCAGCGGACAACTGAAGTATCAACCTGGTGCTCGGGTCAAAGGTCCCTTATAAAGACACTGACCACTGTCCCACAGGCCCATTTCTGTCCCTTTCTCAGCCTACCATGCCCTGGCACCTCCAGAGGGGACCCCACATCCAGTGCAAAGAGGCAGCAGACCCTGTTTTCCTGGATTATGGCCACAGTGTGGCTCTGTGGCCAATTTTGAGAGCACGTGACCCTGTGGCACATGGTCTTGGCTGGCTCCTCCCCTGCTTTGGCCTTCAGCACAGCCCCTGGTCCCAATAGCTTGTTTTAGGGTGACAAATGGAATTAGCGGGTCCATGGGGGCAAACCAGGGACTAGCTCAAGGTCACCTTGTGGGAAAGTGGGGGACCCAAGGCAGAAACAGTTGGTGCAGCTGTGCCTCACCACATGGTCCCTTGCTGAACACTGAGGCAAGAGTAGCAGTGACTTAGCAGTGTTCAGAAACCACGTGGCCCAATCAATCCCAGCTCCTATTTCCTCCCAGAGCAAATCTCACAAGATCTTGGGTTTTCAAGTGGGGTCTCCAATGGAGTCCAAAAAGGGCTTATTTTAAGAGGTGGGAAGGGACATGGAGAGAGGGGAGAGGTGGTTCCTGTGGCCATGCCCACAGGACTGGTGGGGGAGGAGCATTAGGGTGGTGCTATGGTAGGGGTTGGGCTGGGTGAGGGTGGGGTGGGGGTAGGGTAAGTGGGTGAGGGTGGGATGGGGGAAGTGGGAAGAGGCCCTTGTAGCTGGGTGTCCCAGGGGTGCTTCGGGGCACCAGTAGACAGGTGCACACAGAAAGCTGCACAGATAGGAAGAAAAAGGGGCCTCACTCAGAATGTTGTGGGCCCTAAGGAGTGGTAGGCTAGCAATAGGCACACAACATTGATCAGAAATGACTGATAAAGTGGTTCTCCAAGTCAGCTGAGCCCAGATGGCTTTGTTTTCTGTTCCCCTGAAGGAATGCACAGGCAATGGATCAGGCAAATGTGACTGGTACTGTGAAGCTGTCCGAGGTGATGGGAGAATGTATAACAGAGGCACATGTCACTCAGCTCTCTAGGGCGAGTGCTTCCAACCCTCCTCGATGCTCTGCAGATCAGTCCCTGTCATGAAAAAAATGCCAAGATTTCGTAACCTTTGAGGATAAGTCACGGACTTAGAAACCTGACATGATTGATAAGCAAGTGAAAGAAAATAACCAGGGCAAAGAAAGTTGGGTGTTTACCAAAATCGAAGTTCCTGGAGAAGAAAGCTTGTACTTCTCCATATGTGCAAGTTACCTCTCAAGGATGTTACTATGTATGCATGCTTGTGTGTGCACATGTGTGCATAGAAGTGCCTGCCAGTACACTTGTGATTATGAGCTTTCAAAACAGACCCAGCCAGGTGATGGAATTTGGATAGTGGAAACATGAAGGTCATAGGGAAAGGTACATAGACTCTAGGCAGCAAAGTCACTGAGCCAAGGTGCCATTCCCCATTATCTCACTGAGCAAGCAAGTTCTAACTGGAATCACAATGGTGCACCCAGGATGCCTGGAAGAAAGGAGAGGCAGGAAGAAAGTGTCTGGGGGTGACCAGTGAGAGTGCACAGGAGCCGAGACACAGAGCAGGCTGCAATCTCAGACACAGAGCCACGGTGGGAGATGCACAGCCCCTTGGACACACAGCTAAAGGGCCTTTCCATCCTTCTCGAGTGCTGGGTGCTTTCCCTGACCTTGACATGAGCAGCAGCAAACCTTGCCTTTTTTGTGAGGTTTCAGAGATAGACGAGCACTTCAGCATCAGCACCTGCTCCATGCATAGTCTTCCAATTTGAAACATCATTCTTTGTAGTCTTTGCAAAACACATATATTGGGTAGCAGGTCTAGAGGATGGATGGCTTAGCTTGATCCTCTTGCTGCTCTCCGCCCCAAAGGCTTGGGCGACTGGGCAGGCTGGGATGTGTTCTCACATGGAAAACAGAACCACTTTGAAATGGCCTCAATAGGGTAAATGGGGGAGACATGCATGCCTCCAGCACCAGTCAGTTGTGGAACTTAACGAGGAGTTCTCCTTAGCGTCCCACTGGCATGCATTCAAACAAGTTTCATGGATTTTCCTCATGCCAGCAGTGAATGTCCCATTTATCCATCTGTGCAAAATGTGTCCAAGCTGCCACAGGCAGAAAGGCCCTTGTAGTTTGGTGTCCAAGGGGCTGTTGGTCACCCATCGTGGCTGTGTCTGGAATTGCAGCCTGTGCAGCATTCACTTTTGTTCACAGAGGGAGGGAAGGTAACCTGTCCCCTTCTGTGGTTGAGCAGTGACTGTCAACTGTTGGCTTTCAAGTTTGAGAAAGCACTCTCCAAACATATGGACTAAAAATGTCTGAACTGCCGTTGGTTCTTTTCACTCAGGAGGAGAAGGGCTTGCCTCCTCGCCAAGGATAAGAGTCTCATATGAGCTCTCAGGTTCAGACAGTGGTAAATGGCAACAGCACTACTTGGGGAGAGACAGAGACACACAGACATGAACTCCTGGTACACAGAGAGAAGGATTGCCCAAACAGTGCCGAGGCAGAAGCAAATAAAGAGACAGAGAGTGAGCTCTGTACCCTAAGGCTCTGGTGTCCCTGAACAGTGGAGATCAACTGTAGCAAACGATGGGGCTTTTCCTACTCCTCTAGCGTCTGGAAAGCAACAGCCTGTCATGGCACAGAGAAAATTATCCAGCCACTTGGCACCCCTGCATATCCTTTGGGTACTCAGGAAGACCTCCCAGTTATTGACAGTCCCATGGGACACAGGAATGTGCTACTCAGATTGTGAAGCAAGAACCCATAGATGGAATTCTCAGAACCAGGTTAATGACAGGGCCTGGCATAGCAGCATATGCAAAACCCACTACCTCCCTTGAGAAGAATCTGGCCACGTGGGGACGCTGGAATGCAGGAACCGCAGGGAAGATGCCTTCTGGTCTAGTGTCCATAAGAGTGCCAGCCACTACCATCTCGGCCATTGGTAAGATTTGGGCCAGCAAACTGTGAGTGGCTCATAGTCTAGGCCCTACCTGTTTGGCTGAACTCCCAGGGCCCATTCACCCTGTCCTGCACTGTCCACCACCCCTTCATAAGCCTCATGCCACCCCTAACACATCAGCACCCCCTCTCGACCATCCTCCTCACTCCCTGCCCCTATAGAGCATGTGGCCCTGGCTGGCTCCTCAGCCACTTCGGACTTCACTCCAGCCCCCAGTCCCGATAAATCAGTTGAGGGTGGCAAATAGAATTGTGGGTTCGTGGGGGTGAAACAGGGAATAGCTCAAGGTCACCTAGTGGGAAAGCGAGGCACTCAAGGCAGAACTTACCATTTGTGAGGTGACAATTAGCAACGTGGTCCCTGCTGAAGGCTGAGGCGAGATAAGTGGTGACTGAACGCTGAGGAGGGATAAACTGTTGACTCAGCAGTGTCCAGAAAACACGTGGCCCAACCAATTCCAGTTCCTGTTTCCTCCCAGAGAAAATCTCTCCAGATTTGGGATGGTGAGTGGGATTCCCCCAGGGAGTCCAAAAGTGGCTTGTTTTAAGAGGCGGGGGGAGGTGTGCTACAGAGAGAGAGGAAGGGCTGGTGCCAGTGGCCATGCCCACCAAACTGGAGGGGGATGAACATTAGAGTGGGGCTGGGTGGAAGAGGGGTGAGGTGTGGGTAGGGTAGCGGAATGGGGGTGGGGTGGGGGAAGTGGGAAGAGTCCCTTGTAGCTGGGTGTCCAAGGGGTGCTTGGGCTACAGGTAGACAGGGCCACACAGGAAGAAATAAAGATAGGAAGAACAGGGTGCCTCACTCAGAATGTTGTGGGCTCTAAGGGGAAGTAGACTACCAACAGGAGCACAGCATTGAGCAGGAATGACCTAGATTAGGTGCACACTGGGAAAGCAGTTCTCAAAGTCAGCTGAGCTCAGAGGTCCTTGTTTTCTGGACCCCTGAATGAATGCACAGGTAATGGTTCAGGCCAACATAACTGGTACTGTAAAGCTGTCCAAGGTGATGTGAGAATACAGCACACAGGTGCATGTCACTCAGCTGTCCAGGGTGAGCGCTTCAAACACTGCCCACTGATCTGCAGGTCGGTCCCTGTGACAAGGAAATGCCAAGACTTTGTAACCTTAGAGGATAAGTCACAAACTGAGAAGTGCAACCTGACATGATTGATGAGCAAGTGAAAGAAAATAACCAGGACAAATAAAGTTGGATGCTTACCAAAACTGATGTTCCTGGAGAATAAAGCTTGTATGGATGTGATATTTGGACTGTAAAGACAGCTGAGCTTAAAAGAATTGATGCTTTTTTTTAATTTTTTTAAATTAATTTTTATTTTTTTAGTTTGTTTTGCTTTACAATACTGTATTTGTTTTGCTACACATTGACATGAATCAGCCATGAATCAGATCTTTAATCCATTTTGAGTTTATTTTTGTGTATGGTGTTAGAAAGTGATCTAATTTCATTCTTTTACAAGTGGTTGACCAGTTTTCCCAGCTCCACTTGTTAAAAAGATTGTCTTTAATCCACTGTATATTCTTGCCTCCTTTGTCGAAGATAAGCTGTCCATAGGTGTGTGGATTTACCTCTGGGCTATCTATTTTGTTCCATTGATCTGTATTTCTGTCTTTGTGCCAGTACCATACTGTGTTGATGACTGTGGCTTTGTAGTAAAGCCTGAAGTCAGGCAGGTTGATTCCTCCAGTTCCATTCTTCTTTCTCAAGATGGCTTTGGCTATTCGAGGTTTTTTTTGTGTTTCCATACAAATTGTGAAATTATTTGTTCTAGCTCTGTGAAAAACACCGCTGGCATCTTGATAGGAATTGCATTGAATCTGTAGATTGCTTTGGGCAGTATACTCATTTTCACTATATTGATTCTTCTGATCCATGAACATGGTATATTTCTCCATCTATTAGTGTCCTCTTTGATTTCTTTCTTCTGTGTTTTATAATTTTCTATATATAGGTCTTTAGTTTCTTTAGGTAGGTATATTCCTAAGTATTTTATTCTTTTCATTGCAATGGTGAATGGAATTGATTCCTTAATTTCTATTTCTACTTTCTCATTATTAGTATATAGGAATGCAAGGGATTTCTGTGTATTGATTTTATATCCTGCAACTTTACTATATTCATTGATTAGCTCTAGTAATTTTTTGGTGGAGTCTTTCAGGTTTTCTATGTAGAGGATCATGTCATCTGCAAACAGTGAGAGCTTTGCTGCTTCTTTTTGAATCTGGATTCCTTTTATTTCTTTTTCTGCTCTGATTGCTGTGGCCAAAACTTCCAGAACTATGTTGAATAGTAGCGGTGAAAGTGGGCACCCTTGTCTTGTTCCCGACTTTAGGGGAAATGCTTTCAATTGTTCACCATTGAGGAGAATGTTTGCTGTGGGTTTGTCATATATAGCTTTTATTATGTTGAGGTAGGTTCCTTCTATTCCTGCTTTCTGGAGAGTTTTTATTATAAATGGATGTTGAATTTTGTCGAAAGCCTTCTCTGCATCTATTGAGATTATCATATGGTTTTTATTTTTCAATTTGTTAATGTGGTGTATTACATTGATTGATTTGCAGATATTGAAGAATCCTTGCATCCCTGGGATAAAGCCCACTTGGTCATGGTGTATGATCTTTTTAATGTGTTTTTGGATTCTGATTGCTAAAGTTTTGTTAAGGATTTTTGCATCTATGTTCATCGGTGATATTGGCCTGTAGTTTTCTTTTTTTTGTGGCGTCTTTGTCAGGTTTTGGTATTAGGGTGATGGTGGCCTCATAGAATGAGTTTGGAAGTTTACTTTCCTCTGCAATTTTCTGAAAGAGTTTGAGTAGGATAGGTGTTAGCTCTTCTCGAAATTTTTGGTAGAATTCAGCTGTGAAGCCGTCTGGACCTGGGCTTTTGTTTGCTGGAAGGTTTCTGATTACAGTTTCAATTTCCGTGCTTGTGATGGGTCTGTTGAGATTTTCTATTTCTTCCTGGTTCAGTTTTGGAAAGTTGTACTTTTCTAAGAATTTGTCCATTTCTTCCACGTTGTCCATTTTATTGGCATATAATTGCTGATAGTAGTCTCTTATGATCCTTTGTATTTCTGTGTTGTCTGTTGTGATCTCTCCCTTTTCATTTCTAATTTTATTGATTTGATTTTTCTCCCTTTGTTTCTTGATGAGTCTGGCTAATGGTTTGTCAATTTTATTTATCCTTTCAAAGAACCAGCTTTTGGCTTTGTTGATTTTTGCTATGGTCTCTTTTGTTTCTTTTGCATTTATTTCTGCCCTAATTTTTATGATTTCTTTCCTTCTACTAGCTCTGGGGTTCTCCATTTCTTCCTTTTCTAGTTGCTTTAGGTGTAGAGTTAAGTTATTTATTTGGCTTTTTTCTTGTTTCTTGAGGTATGCCTGTATTGATATGAACTTTCCTCTTAGCACTGCTTTTAAAGTGTCCCACAGGTTTTGGGTTGTTGTGTTTTCATTTTCATTTGTTTCTATGCATATTTTGATTTCTTTTTTGATTTCTTCTGTGATTTGTCGATTATTCAGCAGCGTGTTGTTTAGCCTCCATATGTTGGAATTTTTAATCATTTTTCTCCTGCAATTGAGATCTAATCTTAATACATTATGGTCTGAAAAGATGCTTGGAGTGATTTCAATTTTTTTTTTTAAATTTATCAAGGTTAAATTTATGGCCCAAGATGTGATCTATCCTGGAGAAGGTTCCGTGTGCACTTGAGGAGAAGGTGAAATTCATTGTTTTGGGGTGGAATGTCCTATAGATATCAATTAGGTCTAACTGGTCTATTGTATCATTTAAAGTTTGCATTTCTTTGTTAAATTTCTGTTTAGTTGATCTGTCCATAGGTGTGAGTGGGGTATTACAGTCTCCCACTATTATTGTGTTACTGTTAATTTCTCCTTTCATACTTGTTAGCATTTGTCTTACATATTGCAGTGCTCTTATGTTGGGTGCATATATATTTATAATTGTTATATCTTCTTCTTGGATTGATCCTTTGATCATTATGTAGTGGCCTTCTTTGTCTCTTTTCACAGCCTTTGTTTTAAAGTCTATTTTATCAGATAAGAGTATTGCTACTCCTGCTTTCTTTTGGTCTCTTCTTGCATGGAATATCTTTTTCCAGCCCTTCACTTTCAGTCTGTATGTGTCTCTTGTTTTGAGGTGGGTCTCTTGTAAGCAGCATATATAGGGGTCTTGTTTTTGTATCCATTCAGCCACTCTTTGCCTTTTTGTTGGGGCATTCAACCCATTTATGTTTAAGGTAATTATTGATAAGTATGATCCCATTGCCATTTACTCTACTGTTTTGAGTTCAGGTTTATACTCCCTTTTTGTGTTTCCTGTCTAGAGAATATCCTTTAGCGTTTGTTGGAGAGCTGGTTTGGTGGTGCTGAAATCTCTCAGTTTTTGCTTGTCTGTAAAGCTTTTGATTTCTCCTTCATATTTGAATGAGATCTTGCTGGGTACAGTAATCTGGGCTGTAGGTTATTTTCTTGCATCACTTTAAGTATGTCTTGCCATTCCTGAATAGAAGAGTTTCTGGCCTGAAGAGTTTCTATGGAAAAATCTGCAGTTATCCGTATGGGAATCCCCTTGTGTGTTATTTGTTGTTTTTCCCTTGCTGCTTTTAATATTTGTTCTTTGTTTTTGATCTTTGTTAATTTGATTAATATGTGTCTTGGGGTGTTTCACCTTGGTTTTATCCTGTTTGGGACTCTCTGGGTTTCTTGGACTTGGGTGATTATTTCCTTACCCATTTTAGGGAAGTTTTCAACTATTATCTCAAGTATTTTCTCATGGTCTTTCTTTTTGTCTTCTTCTTCTGGGACTCCTATAATTCGAATGTTGGAGCGTTTCAAATTGTCCTGGAGGCCTCTGAAATTGTCCTCATTTTTTAAAATTTGTTTTTCTTTTTTCCTCTCTGATTCCTTTATTTCTCCCATTCTATCTTCTATTTCACTAATCCTATCTTCTGCCTCCGTTATTCTACTATTTGTTACCTCCAGAGTGTTTCTGATCTCATTTATTGTGTTATTCATTATATATATTGACTCTTTTTTATTTCTTCTAGGTCCTTGTTAAACCTTTCTTGCATCTTCTCAATCCTTGTCTCCAGGCTATTTATCTATGATTCCATTTTGATTTCAATATTTTGTATCATTTTCACTATCATTATTCTGAATTCTTTCTCAGGTAGATTCCCTATCTCTTCCTCTTTTGTTTGGTTTGTTGGGTATTTCTCCTGTTCCTTTACCTGCTAGGTATTCCTCTGTCTCTTCATCTTGGTTACATTGTTGCGTTTGGTGTGGCCTTTCTATATTCTGGGAATTTGCGGAGTTCTCTTTATTATGGAGTTTCCTCACTGTGGGTGGGGTTGTATCAGTGGCTTGTCAAGGTTTCTTGATTAGGGAGGCTTGTGTTGGAGTTCTGGTGGGTGGAGCTGGATTTCTTCTCTCTGGAGTGCAATGAAGTGACCAGAATGGGTTATGAGACATCAATGGTTTTGGAGTAACTTCAAGCTGCCTGTATATTGAAGTTCGGGGGTGTGTTCCTGTGTTGCTGGAGAATTTGTATGGTATGTCTTGCTCTGGAACTTGTTGGCCCTTGGGTAGTGCTTGGTTTCAGTGTGGGTATGGAGGCATTTGATGAGCTCCTATCAATTAATGTTCCCTGGATTCAGGAGTTCTCTGATGTTCTCAGGATTTGGACTTAAGTCTCCTGCTTCTGGTTTTCCATTTTATTTTTACAGTAGCATCAAGACTTCTCCATCTATACAGCACCAATGATAAAACATCGAGTTTAAAGATGAAAAGTTTCTCCACATTGAGGGACACCCAGAGAGGTTCACTGAGTTACATGGAGAAGAGAAGAGGGAGGAGGTAGTTAGAGGTGACTGGAATGAGATGAGGTGGGGTCAAAAGAGGAGAGAACAAGCTAGTCAGTAGTCACTTCCTTATGTGCACTCCTCAGTCTGGACCACTCAGAGTTGTTCACGGAGTTATGCAGGGAAGAGGAGAAGGAGGAAGTAGACAGAGATGGCCAGGAGGATAAAAGAGGGAAATGAAAAGGAGAGAGACAGATCCAGCCAGTAACCAGTTCCCTAAGTGTTCTCCACCATCTGGAACACACAGAGATTCACAAAGTTGGGTAGAGAAGAGAAGGGGTTGGTGGGGGCAGGGGGTGGGAGGTGGGCGGAGAGACAGAGGCCACCTGGTGTAGAAAAAGGAGAGTCCAAAGGAGAAGAGAGTGGTCAAGCCAGTAATCTCACTCTCAGTTAAAATTGGATACTGAAATTGAGTTTTTAAATGTACAAAGTTGACAACAAATACTGAAGAGCAAAGATTGAAAATCTAGAGTAGAGGTTGGATTTTCAAAAATATAATATTAAAGAAAAGAAGAAGGAGAAGGAGAAGAAAGAAAGAAAGAAAAAAAGCCCCAAGAATTATTAAAAAAACGACAACAACCACCATAAAAAGAGTATATACGGTGTTTGCTTTAAAAATAGGGTCTTTTTTTTTTTTGAAAGGTAATAGTAGGTTATAAAAATAAAAATTAAAGGAGAAATAGAGGACTTAAAAATTTAAAAAGGTTTAAAAAAAGAAGAGGAAAAAGAAAAGCAAAAACAATCACACAACCATATCAACAACAAAAAAAAAGAAAGAAAAACAAAAGAAGAGAAAAAAAGCAAAATCAATCACACAACACTATCAACAAAAAAAAAGAGGAAAAAGAAAAGCAAAAACAATCACACAGCATCAATAACAACAAAAAAATGATTGTAAAAATAGTAAAGATACATCTGGCCCTTTCTCTGGTGTTGTGGGCAGTGTGGGATCACTTCCAGGGCAGTTCCCTCTGTTTAACTTCTTCTGTTTGCTGGTCTCTTCAGTGTCTGACTTCTGCCCTGTCACAGTGGGGGCGGTGGTGGACACTTTTTATTTTTTTTTTAGGCTCACTTGTTCAGTCGCACTGTGGGGAGGGAAGGATGCTGCATACAAGTAACTCTGATGTGTGCTTGCAGTGTCTCAGCCCCGCTGGGCCTGCCCCTGCTCACGGCCCACATTGCTCAGGCTCTACGTTGCTCTGCCGGGAACCATCTAAGGCTGGCCCTAGGCTGCATGCACCTTCCCGGTCTAAGCCACTCAGTCTTGGCGCTCAGGTAGCCCAGAGGCGCAGATTCAGTTGGGCCTGCATTTTGTGCCCTTCCTAAGTCCGAGTAGCTCAGGTATTTGGTGAGCACAGTCGCTGTGCCTTGTCGCCTTTCCCATCTCTGCTGCTCAGTTTTCTGGTGTATCGCTGGCATCCCTTCTTTGGCAGCTGATGAGTGTCCAGAACCCCCAGACTTAGTTAGCAAAGAAGCCTGCTTGCATTTGGGAATGTAGTGTCTCTTGGGCTGCGATTGCTCCCTTCCAGCCCTTACGGCTCTGGCTGCCTGTCACCGAAGGGGGATGGTCTGCAGCTGGCTAGTTCTGTTCCGTCCTTTGTTCTGTGTGTGGTCCTGGCGGTGTCTTATGTTTGAGCTTTTCTCGTCGTAGCTATCCCACAGTCTGGTTTGCTAGCTCAAGTTAGTTTGCTCTGGTTACACGCAGGGCGTTCTGGCCAGAATCTTACAAAGCATTGCAGCCCGCGCCTCCCGCACCTCCCTGCCCAGGCCCCACTTGCTAGTTGCGGATAAAGGCATCTGTGCTGCTTCTCCGCTGGGGGAGTTACTATTGGGCTCGTAATCTGTTAGTTTTAATTATTTATTTATTTTTCCTTCCTGATATGTGGCCCTCTGTGCTTCCAAGGCTCGCCAAAGACTCGGCAGCGAGATTGTTTCCTCTCTTCTTAAGATTCCTTTCCCGGGATGGAGCTCCCTCTTTACCTCCTTTGTCTCCTTTTTCGTCTTTTATATTTTTTCCTACCTGATTTTGAAGACAATGATCTGCTTTTCTGGGTGCCTGATGTCCTCTGCCAGCATTCAGAAGTTGTTTTGTGGAATTTACTCAGTGGTGAAATGTTCTTTTGATGAATTTGTGAGGGAGAAAGTGGTCTCCCCGTCCTACTCCTCCGCCATCTTCTTGAGTGTTTTAAATATTTGGTAAAACTAAGACAATAATGACCACCACACACAGCAAATAAAGTGATTATCAATAACTTTTACATAATTTAAATAGTAATAATTGATCCTGAGATGCAGTTTTCATACCATCCTTTGCTCAGGATCTTCTTTTTATTCAGTATGAAAGAAATGCTTGAAATCAATTGTGCTTTGTTGTAGCAACTAAAACAAAGACTGTTTGCTTATCATCCAGGTCTACAAGGATTAACTATTCAAGCACTGCAGTCCTTAACCCACAGTATGCCATGAAAGGAATTCAAGTCAACAGAATGAGATACTCTGTGCTTTGAGAAAACAGGCAAAACTGGCTCTCAGTTATATTTTAGGAAAGAAATGTTTTATGAACCTAATTTCTTTTATCTTCCTGTACTTAGAAACACACTAAAATCATTAATCTGTTCCTCCTGACTTGCAATGACCTTCTACTGAGATGTGTGCTTGATTGCACATTCTTCTTAGCCAAAATCATATCTAAATCTATCTGTGAAAGTGATAGTCATTCACTCCTATCCAACTCTTTGCAAACCCCATGGACTTTAGCCCACCAGGCTCCACTGTCCATGGAATTCTCTAGGCAAGAATATTCCAGTATACACCCCCTTCTCCAGAGTATCTCCCCAACCCAGAGATAGAACCCATGTCTCCTGCATTGCAGGCAGGTTCTTTACTGTCTGAGCCACTGTACATGTATATATGCATGCTGGTCTCTCTTAGGAGCAGTTCCTCAGAGCTACCTGACAGGCTGTCTGCTGGGCCACAGCATTCAGTAAGATTCCAGAATAAGAGTGAAGCTCACAGCTCGCAAATGCACATTGTGAATTTTTTATTTCCATCAACAAAACTATGCCTTGGGAGAGGCATTTTCTTCTACCCTACTTCTCCTTTAGTCTCTTCTTCCCTCTAAGACCTCAATCTCTTTCTAATTTTTTAAAATCAGAGCTTTTAACTTCTGCCTCCAAACTTCTGTCCAACTCAATTGCATAGCTGTAGAAAAACTCTCATGCCTCAAATAATATGCTTGTGTTTTCTGATACATATGTTCTAGCAATAAATGGGAGAATGCTTCAGAGGTTATTACCTGAACAGAGGTTATTCACCAGAGGATCCTAGAAGGTAGCAGAAGTCTTAGACTTGGCTCCACCAGCAACTTTTGTAAGACTGAAGGCTTCTGGTCCTCCCAACACCCAGGAAGAACGTTCTGAGACTCAAGTTATTCTCTCTCTGCCCCACCATGTGCAACAGATCTATTCCTGCTTAGTCATGTGCTCAAATCCCACTTTTTTTCTCCCAAATTCCACTTCAACCCTTTTTTCCTAATTATCTCCAATAGTAGGCAGCCAATATTTGCTCATTCTCTGAATGAAATTATCTAGATTGTTGAATAAGAAAGTAAACTTGACTGTGCTGGAATTTTGCTTTAGGGAAATTTCTGCTCAGAAAGAATGCATGTGCTTTCCCAAGGGCATTTCAGTCGTGTTCTTTATTATTTTACAAATTAAAAAAAAAAAAAAAGGACCATTAACTGAATTATAGTTACCTCTTTAGAACAGAACAGTTACTTCTCTTAAAAAAAAAATAAATAAAATATTTTAGTATGATTGCCTGCATCTGTGTTCAGTCATGTCCAAATCTTTGTGACCCCATGAATGTAGCCTGCCAGGCTCTTCTGTCCATGGGATTTTCCAGGCAAGAATACTGGAGTGGGTCGCCATTTCTCCTCCAGGGGCTCTCTCCTTCAGGAACTGAACTCACATCTCCTGTGTCTCTTGCATTGGCAGGTGGAATCTTTACCACTGCACCCCCTGGGAAGTCCCTTTAGTAAGATTAGCATGAGGTAAATCTTAAACAAGAGAAAATAGAATTTTTATAAATTAAGTATAAGTGACCAATAGAAAAAAAAATAATGTACTCAGAAGCTATACTCAAATTCAAAGACTGTATTTAATGGAGGTGGAGGGGTAGGAGAAGGATAAAATATTTTAACGACAACAAATCTTTCTATTCAGTTTCATGCTAAATTAAAATCAGAAGTATATGTTATTGTTTAAAAAAATAAATAAAAAAGGCCCCAAATGGAGTCATTTTCCCCCAGGATAGCAAAACAAGACTTAATTACAGTTTCAGCCTTTTCCAGGACAGTCAATCTGAAATTTCCTGATCAACGCTAATCAGATCATCTGCATGATAAAGACGCTTGCCTTTCCCTTACTCCAAAAAAGAAGACAGGCTGGCTGGAAACAGTCTTTTTTTAATACTGCTGATATCTTCTTGCCACCGTCCTTCCACCTATTAAAAAATATCCTTCCATTCTGTACTACTGAGGCAGGAGATAGATGGGCTCCACGTTAGAAATTAAACAGGCCTCCTGTTTGCACTTCATGAGGCAGGAAGAAGTGAGCTTCAGGCTGGACATTTATAACCAGTCTACTGTTTACATTTCCTGAGATAAAACATAGGTTGTTGTTCAGTTGCCCAGTCGTATCTCTTTGTGACCTCTTGAACTGTGCTGCTGCTGCTAAGTCACTTCAGTCGTGTCCGACTCTGTGTGACCCCATACACGGCAGCCCACCAGGCTCCCCCGTCCCTGGGATTCTCCAGGCAAGAACACTGGAGTGGGTTGCCATTTCCTTCTCCAGAGGATCTTCTTGACCCAGGGATCGAAACTGGGTCTCCTGTGCTGCAGGCGATCTCCTGCATTGCAGATGGATTCTTTATCGACTGAACCACCAGGGAAGGCCCAAGACATAGGTGGACTCCAGTTAAGGCATTTACAATCAGCCTCCTGTTTGCCCTCTGAAACAAAAGTAACGACAGAAACAGGGTAAAAAGCCAGTTTTTTGCCTCTTGTAAACAGCTTAAGGTAACAGTTATGGCAAGGACATAGAGAGGCAAAACCCTGTTTGAGTAAAGGATTAAGGGATCTCAGCTCCACCTCCTTCTTTGAGGACAAGGAACCACTACACACAGAGAGGGTCCTTAGCGATCAAAAGTCATAAAGGGATAATACCAAGCCATAATGAGTCTTGATCCTCCCAGAAGCCTTCACTTCAAGATCCATCTTGCCTGAGGGGTGTGTGCACACCCAAGTGAAGGTCCCAGGGCAGGTCAGGTGTGGAAAAAGAAACCAGAAAACTGGCCAAAGGAAAATCAGGAAGAACTGACCTATATAAACGACTTAACCACATCCTTACTGCATTGCCCCTTAGTAAGGGGGACACTCACATCTTTTCTCTCTTGGTGTGCGTCTCTGCCTTGCTTCTGTCTTAACAAACTGTTCTCTCTGGGCTCTCCAACTTGCTGTTGTGCTATGTCTCTAGGAATAAACTTTGTGCCTGCATTTACAGTTTTTGCCTCTGTGATAAATGCATTTTTCACTGGGGACAAAGATCCAGGGAAAAAATAGCTTCTAGCCTCTAGCCCTTGCTGGTCTGGTGGCTAGGATTCCTGGTTCCATCCAGGCTTCCCGGGTTCACTTCCTGGGGAGGGAATTAAGATCTTGTTTCACACTGCCACTCGCTGCTGGCTATCTGAGACCACTGCCCGTCAGAGTGCCCTTTTATTTGTTAGATGGGACACCACTCAATTCATGAATTGCTCAATAAAGCCAATTGGTTCTTCAGATTTAGTCAGTTGAATTTTGTTTTTTAATAATTGTTATTCAACAAATCCCCTAATTTGGATCTTGGCTTACTCCCATCTTCCCTGGTGGCTCAAATGGTAAAGCATCTGCCTACAAAGCAGGAGACCTGGGTTTGATCCCTGGGTTGGGAAGACCCCCTGGAGAAGGAAATGGGAACCCACTCCAGTACTCTTGCTTGGAAAATCCCATGGATAGAGGAGCGTGGTAGGCTACAGTCCATGGGGTCGCAGAGTTGGACACGACTGAATGACTTCATTATGCTATACTATCCAACAAATGGGCTTCCCTGGTGGCTCAGAGATAAAGAATCCACCTGCTAAGCAGGAGACTTGGATTTGATACCTGTGTTGGAAAGATCCCTTGGAGGAGGTATGGCAACCCACTCCAGTAATCTTTCCTGGAAAATCTCATGGAAGAGGAACCTGGCAGGCTAGTCCATGGGGTCACAAAGAGTTGGACTAAACAAACAACAACAAATTCAATAAATAAACTTATAAATGGGATTAATGTGTTGATTTTTGCCAGAAAGGAGGATGTGCAAACATCCAGAGCACAGACAGAGACATTATAGAAGAATGCAGGGGGATACTGAAATCCTGGGGAATGCAAATGAACAAAGGAGAGAGGATGGGGTGTTTAGAAAGAGGAAGAGATATTAGCAAAGGAAAGCAAGACAGGTGAGTCAATGATAGAAAGAAGAGCATGAAGGAACAAGATCAACATCTACAAGCCATAGTGACATGAGAGAAAAAAAAAAAAATTATCAACTGGCAGCAGTAGTCCCTTTAGGCATCTCTCAAAGCTGTGTGGTTCATTTGCCAATTTGGCATCAGAAAGCTAATTAATTTTTTAAATTGGATTTGAATGCCTTTAAAGGCAGATTTTTCTTCTCAGTTTTCTACCAGACTAAACATGTCCTAAGATCTAAAAACCTAAGAGGAATGGAATTTCAGGAGTGGTATTGGATTTCTTCTACAATGGAAGACCAATGTTCAAATAGATCCCTAGTCTACAGCCATGGTCAGCATCACCATCCACAATTTCATTCCTAGATGTGTTCTCTCCCTCCAGAAAGAGCTATGTCTCTCTGCAACTGAATGGAGAGTCCCCTTTATAAAGAATTTAGACCTTTATCTTCACTTCAGAACTCTCCTCAGATAAGAAGAAATTGAACATAGTTTTAACAGCAGTAGAGTAAGAAGGCCTAGCAGCACTTCATGTTCAGTTGAATAGGCAAGACATAGTTAGGAAACAGTTCTGAAAGATCTCCTTGGAAGGAGTATTCCTTGGAAGGGAGTGCAGTGTCCAGTCTCTTCTCTGAACAACTTGGGCCAGGTGTTTTTTGGAAGCCAAAAATATTTCCAACATTTCTGAAAAATATGGAGTTCATAGTATAGACTGCAGAAGCACCTTCTTACATCCAAGGAATCAGAGACAGCACTCTAAAGTAAGCATATTAAAGGGCTGCCATGAATGTACAAATTTTACACACCAGATTGTATCATCTGAAAACTGGTTTGTCACCTGGCAGGTGTTAAGTTAAAAGATACAACCAAGCCAAAGAGTGAGAGAAGGGAGTATTACTATTACTTGCAACAAGGAGAACATTGGGGCTATTTCCCAAAGCAGAATCTTCCCAAACAGCAAAACTGGGGAAGTCTTAAGCTAAGTGTATGTGATATTCTTGAGGGGGCCGAGCCAAGGAGAATTTATTATAGAACTGGGGCAAAAGTTGGCAGAATCCAGGCTCTAACTGACTGCAGTCATGAGATAAGCAAAAGTCAGCATCTTCATTCCTTAAGTTTTAGATAGCCTGGTGGTTGAGTGCTTAAGGGAGTTTGGATTCAGCAAATAGCTCAAGACTGTGCTTCAGGCTAATGTTTACTTTCAAAACAAAACTGGAGGCTTCACAATTGATTTATTGTCTCTGATGTGGTTAAGTTATTCCCCTGGCCATGGTAATTTAGCAGTTTGTTCTTATATTTTTTATTCCATTTAGCTCATTAACAACTGAGACCTGTTCTTCTGCACAGAGAAGCATTGTGGCCAAGCTTAGATCACATGATAAGAAAGCTCTGCCTGGATCTTTTCCTCTCAGTGAAAGTAAAAGTGAAAGTGAAGTCACTCAGTCGTATACGACTCTTTGCGACCCCGTGGACTGTAGCCCACCAGGCTCCTCCGTCCATGGGATTCTCCAGGCAAGAATACTGGAGTGGGTTGCCATTTCCTTCTCCAGGGAATCTTTCCGACCCAGGGATCAAACCCAGGTCTCCCGCATTGCAGGCAGACGCTTTAACCTCTGAGCCACCAGGGAAGCCCACTCTATCTAATCTGCCAGGAGTACCTCAAGGCTGTATATTGTCACCCTGCTTATTTAACTTCTATGCAGAGTACATCATGAGAAACGCTGGGCTGGAAGAAGCACAAGCTGGAATCAAGATTGCTGGGAGAAATATCAATAACTTCAGATATGCGGATGACAGCACCCTTATGGCAGAAAGTGAAGAGGAATTAAAAAGCCTCTTGATGAAAGTGAAGGAGGAGAGTGAAAAAGTTGACTTAAAGGTCAACATTCAAAAAATGAAGATTATGGCATTTGGTCCCATCACCTCATGGGAAATAGATGGGGAAACAGTGGAAACAGTGTGAGACTTTATTTTCGGGGGGCTCCAAAATCACTGCAGATGGTGACTGCAGCCAGAAATTAAAAGACGCTTACTCCTTGGAAGAAAAGTTATGACCAACCTAGATAGCATATTGAAAAGCAGAGAAATTACTTTGCCAATAAAGGTCCATCTAGTCAAGGCTATGATTTTTCCAGTAGTCATGTATGGATGTGAGAGTTGGACTGTGAAGAAAGCTGAGTGCTGAAGAATTGATGCTTCTGAACTGTGGTGTTGGAAAAGACTCTTGAGAGTCCCTTGGACTGCAAGAAGATCCAACCAGTCCATCCTAAAGCAGATCAGCCCTGGGTGTTCTTTGGAAGGAATGATGCTAAAGCTGAAACTCCAGTACTTTGGCTACTTCATGTGAAGAGTTGACTCATTAGAAAAGACTCTGATGCTGAGAGGGATTGGGGGAAAGAGGAAATGGGGACGACAGAGGATGAGGTGGCTGGATGGCATCACCGACCTGACGAACTTGAGTTTAAGCGAACTCCAGGAGTTGGTGATGGACAGAGAGGCCTGGTATGCTGCAGTTCCTTGGGTCGCAAAGAGTCGGACACAACTGAGTGACTGAACTGAACTGAACAGTTGGAGAAATATCCTCTAAGTAGCCTTTTGTCAGTTCCGGCAAGGTTCTGCTCCTAAATAAATTTAGGTCAGGAGAGTTTTTCTGGTAAGAAGGCAAAACCAATCTCAAGCAATCAATCAATCAACAAAGATATTTCAATTTTCAGGACAAGTTGGATTTCAGAATTGTGGTTAAATGTTGAGAACCTGCACCATATAAAAAAGGATATGTGGAGTAGCAGGAGAACCTCTCTAAGACAAAAAAATAGAGCAAGCAAACAAACAAAAATAAACAAGGCATGTGTTGAATGAAGAATGAATGAATAAATGACTGTCACTTGAATAAGGGAATGAAGTACAGCAATGTAGAGAGGTGGGAACATTAGTGGGGGCATTTTACACACGCCACGGGCATGTACCTGAGTAATGCAGGAAGGATACAGATGCAGGTGTGCCTGACACCAAGAAGCAGCCAATAGGGTGCAAAAGTCTGGAGGAAAAGGTATGGGAGATGGGGCAGAAGAGTAGGAAGAAGTTTAAGCCTGGAGACAAGGGCAGGCAACTGGAGCCAAGAGGAAGCTGGCCCAGGAATCTTCCTACCACTTCAACAACCAAGACCAAGGGAACTGGAGTCTCAGTGATGTTGAGGTCCTATGATCCACATGTCTGTGTCCCCTCAAATTCAGATGTTGAAACCTAGCCCCCAAAGTGATGGTATTAGCAGGTGGGTCACTTGGAGATGATGAGGTTATAAGTGTGAAGCCCTCATGAATAAAATCAGTGATCTTATAAAAGCCACCAGTGGACTTCCCTGTTGGCCCAGCATTATGACTTCTAGCACCTACTGCAGGGGCATGAGTTTGATCTCTGGTTGGTGAAGTTCTGCATGTTGCACTGTATGTTCAAAAATTTAAAAGTAAGACTTGAAAAAAAAAAAAAAAACCCACCAGTGAAAGCTCTTTTGCCTTTTCCACAATGTGAAAACACAGAGAGAAGATGATCACCAAAGAATAAGTAGGTTCTTATCAGACACTGAATCTGCCAGGATGTTGATCTTGGATTTCAGCCTCCTGAACTGTGAGAAATAAGATTTTGCTTTTCCTAAGCCACCCAGCCTCTGGTACTGTGTTATAGCAGCCCAAATGGATTAAGACAGGAGGGATTTCAATTTCCACAACTGATCTGTTAACTTAGACTTCTTTATATTCTAGTAAGTATCTGACTTCTCATCTGTACAAAGGATTTATCTCACTATTGGCTGAGTTGGCTGAGTCGTCTCTTCACATCAGGTGGCCAAAGTACTGGAACTTCAGCTTCATCATTCAAGATGGTGGAGTAGAAGGATGTGTGCTCATCCTCTCCTGCAAGATCACCAGAATTGCAACTCCCTACTGAACAACCATCGAACAGAATGTTGGATCCCACTAAAACAGATACCCCTCATCCATGGACAAAGGAGATGCCTCAGCAAGATAGTAGGAGGGGTGAAATTACATTTAGAGTAGAATAAATCTCACACCTGTCAGAAATGCTCAGAGGGCACAAACAAAACCTTGTGCGCACCAAGACCCAGGGAAAAGAGTAGTGACCTACACAAGAGACTGAGCCAGATCTGCCTTTGAGTGTTAGAGTGTCTCCTGAAGAGGCACAGGTCAACGGTGACTTGCCACAGGGACTGGAGCTCTGGCTGCAGCAGACCTGGAAGGTGTGGTGTGTAGCATAAATCCTCTTGGAGGAGGTCACCATTAGCTCCACCATAAACCCGCTGAGCAGATGATCTACAAACTGGAGAAAAATTATACCAAAGAAGTTCTTGCACTGTTGCAAAACTTCTAGGGCCCACAACAGATATCCCAACCCTGAGATCTGGCAGAGGGACTGAGAAACCCCCAGGGAATTTAGCTTTGAAGGTCAGTGGGATTTGATGACAGAACTTCCACAGGATTGGTGAAACAGACTCTTGGAGGGCACAAATAAAACCTTGTGTGCATCAGGACCCAGGATAATGGAGCAGTGACCCCACAAGAGACTGAGTCAGACTTGCCTGTGAGTCTCCAGGAGTCTCCGGCAGAGGCGTGGGTCATCAGGGGCACTGAATACAACAGTTCGGGGAGCCGTGGTGGCAAGCTGGCATAAGTTCTTTTGAAGAAGGTCCCCATTACTGCCATTACCCCTACTATAGTTTAGTCTTAGGCCAAACTACAGGGAGGGAACACAGCCCCACCCCTCAGCAGAAAATTGGATTAAAGATTTACTGAGCATGGTCCCGCCCACCAGAACAAGACCCAGTTTTCCCCACAGCCAGTCCCTCCCATTAGGAACCTTCCACAAGCCTCTTATCCTCTTTCATCAGAGGGCAGACAGAATGAAAACCACAGTCACAGAAAACTAAACAAACTGATCACATGGATCACAGCCTTGTCTAATTCATTGAAACTATGAGCCATGCCTTGTCGGGCCACCCAAGATGGACAAATTATGGTGGATAGTTCTGACCAAACATGGTCCACTGGAGACGAGAATGGCAAACCACTAAGCATTCTTGCCTTGAGAACCCCATGAAGAGTATGAAAGGCAAAAAGATATGACACAGAAAGGTTTTTTATTACACAGTAAATAGCCAATGGATCACCTTCTTTCCTTAGTCTTGACCCTGAAGCAATGCAATGAGAGTCAGCTCCATTGTCCTACATGAGTAGCTGAACATTCTGTAGTCAAGGGATTGGGAAAAGTAATTTTTCTCTGCTTTTTATAAAGAGAAAGAAATCTCAGAAAGCTAGTTGTTTTTGTCTTTGTTCTTTTTAACAAGAGTACTGAGAAATCCAAGGACGTTTTATATCCTCATACTCACATGGTTTAAATGAGAATTATGGAAGATATTAATGGAAAGTCTGGCATTTTATTCTGTATAATATCTTAATTAATTTTGTACTAAGGGTAAATTGAACAAAGATTTTTCTGTCCTGTATAACAGGTATTTCCATGAATGTCAGGACAATGATGTAACTTTCTTTGAGATATTCGATGTAACATACCTTGGAAACTTAGAAGGTACACTAACCTAGGTATTTTACTAGATTTCTTTCAGAGATTATGTTCAAGTTTATTGAAATGGAGTGAGCTGGAGATACTTTATCTTTGCCTTAATATGTTGAAGCTACCTTAAGTACATTTGATATGCTAAAGGAGGTAAATCACAGGGTGGGGCCGGATGACTTGAGCCTGGTTAATACAACTGCAAAGTGGAAATTAAATCATTTCTGCTAAGGACAATCTCAACTTTACATGAAAATATAATTTGTTTTATTTTTAAGAATTAGATCTAAGAAAAATAAGCAATTCTAAGATAAATCTCATTAAAAAAATAGAACAGCAGAAAGAAAAAACACTTTTGTATAAATGTTCTTACTCATTAATGTATACCTATCAAACAGCAAAATATTTAATTGAATTTCATAAATGCAATTACTAATTACTTTGCCATGATATCATTTTACTTACTTATAGTAGTTTCTGGTAAAAATATACTATGATATAAAACATTTATTATTTATCATCAAAGGTCCATCTAGTCAAGGCTATGGTTTTTCCTGTGGTCATGTATGGATATGAGAGTTGGACTGTGAAGAAAGCTGAGCACCGAAGAATTGATGCTTTTGAACTGTGGTGTTGGAGAAGACTCTTGAGAGTCCCTTTGACTGCAAGGTGATCCAACCAGTCCATTCTGAAGGAGATCAGCCCTGAGAGTTCTTTGGAAGGGATCATGCTAAAGCTAAAACTCCAGTACTTTGGCCACCTCATGCGAAGAGTTGACTCATTGGAAAAGACTGATTCTGGGAGGGATTGGGGGCAAGAGGAGAAGGGGACGCCAGAGGATGAGATGGCTGGATGGCATCACTGACTCGATGGACGTGAGTCTGAATGAACTCCGGGAGTTGGTGATGGACAGGGAGACCTGGCGTGCTGCGATTCATGGGGTCGCAAAGAGTCGGACACGACTGAGCGACTGAACTGACTGACTGACTGAAGGTTATTAAAAACAAAACTCTTCTTTGGAAGAATGAGGAAATGCTGTTATGTATAGAATGCAAGGTATAAAGGAGTTTCTAAAATGTATTGATGCTTTTCTACTTTTTTCTTGACCATCCCAACATACGCCAGGCTGTAGCAGTGAAGGATGGTTCAGTGGACTTAGATTAGTGAAGCATAGTTCTGTCTCTGCTTCAGCTGTCCTATGACCATGGACCCCAATTTCTCTAGCACCAAGACATATCACATATCTTTGCTCAATATGTTAGAAATTCATCAAAAAAAAAAAAAAAGCAGGAATGATACTTTATTTTTCTCTGAAATCTCAATGGGTGGTGTGGAGTGGTTCTCATTAAATGTTTTCTTAAAGAATGAAGAAGGAATAAAGGAAAGACAGAGGAAGGGGAAGGAGAGAAAGGAAAAAGGAAGAAAAGAGGGAGGGAGACAGAAAAAAAAGGAAAGAAGTAAGAGAGGGAAGCAGAAAGGGAGGGAGGGAAGGATTGTATATGTGCGAGGGGAAGCCCTATGGCAATATAGGGAAACTTAATTGGTCTGACTTTTATGTCTCTTATGCTAGAGTATATTTAGCTCAACCAGCCAAACACTTGTTTTTATTGGAACACTGCCAGGTCCATTTGTTTATGTATTGCTTATGGTTGTTTTTATATTACAACTGGAATTGGGTAGTTGTGCAGGAGGCCATATACTATCAATGTAAAATATTTACTATCTGACCTTCCACAGAAGAGTTTGCCAATCTCTAATATAAATATTCCATGTGGCTCTGACCTGTGCTAGAGAATGTATTTCAGGTATGATAACATCAGAAGACCCCATCACTAAATTGGGCACAGAGTTTTAGGGTTATGAGGACTATTTCTCATGACAAAGCTGCATAGTGGAACTTTCAAAAGTCCCTGATTCTTTTTTTCAGTAGCTACTGATTTAAAAGTCTTTTCAAAAGTTAAAATTCTTAAAAACCCAATTCTTGGTAGTTCAGAAAACAGTAAGTTTTAAAAGAATGAAGACATATCCTACAGAGAAGAACTATCAGATTGCTGTTAAACAATTAATGTTGATCTAGAACACATTCTTCCAAAAAGTTAGGGTGATCATACATCTGGGTTTACTCAGAACAGTTCCAATTTCCACCTATATTCCCAGCATAATTACTTAAAGTGTCACTTCTCACTGTCAAAATGTCTGGGTTTGGAGAATTTTAATATGGTCATACTTTATATAGCTGATCCAAAATGTGTTGTGTTTGCTCTTATCAAACCAAAGTTTTATCATCTTTTGAGTGTCTTGCTGAGTCTTATCATGGCTTTTTTATATTCTGAAGCAGTCTTTGCTAAGAAGACCACAGCTTTTACATTTTAACTCTATTAAATGCTCTACTTGTGTGACTTTCTCCCAAAGAAGATAAAAATTGAGCTTCTCTTGAAAATACTCTTTGACTACCAGGCTCGGATATTTCTTCCTTAGTTCCCACAAGATCAATGATCCTGTGGCATCATTGGAAAAAATCATTTAACTTCTTTTCACTTGTGGCTATGCCTAAAATTTCATCCAAAGAATTTTTTGAAGTCATATCTGAAAATCAGTAATCATTAAGAAGTTCAAAATGTCTTCCTTGAAAACAGAAGCTTGAGCTACCAGAAAACAGCTCACCCCTGGTACATTGTCTTTGCTAACCTTCAATGGGAAATATTTCAAACCAATAAGCAGGTGTGCTAGTCGGCTCTGTGTAGATTATTTATAAAGGAAATTGATGGCTATAGATAAAGAGTTTTACCTGAAGTCAATTTCACAACTTACAAAAGCAGGCAGGTTCCCTGTCTAAACTATTTGAAGTATCCAACTGCCCTGGATACTTTGAAAACTTTGCTTTGCCCTAAAAATATTTTTGTGACTTTCATACAGCTCTGCACTGTTTAATACCAGAACCATTAGCCATGTGGCTACTTATATTTTAATTAATTAAAGTTAAGTTAAACATTTAGTTCCTCAGTTGCACCAGCACCATTTTTAGGCTTCAGTGACCACAAGAGGCTAGTGATTATGTTTAGACAACACAGATATAGACAACACTTCTAGCATTTCAGACAGTCCTGTTCATAAGCAATAGATAGATAACAGAAAAGGTGATTAGAATAATTCAGGTAATAGATCTCTAACAATACCTCATCTTTCTTCTAATTAGCAAATGTTATATTATGAAGTGGAATTATTGAATCATTGATATATCTGGATTCCATTTTTTTAATTAGCAACTATTGTGCAATACAGGTGCTAAATGCTGTTAAGAATTAAAGAAAGAAAAGTATTGTATTTCAAATAGCTGACCTGAAGAATGAGATGCAGACACATATTTTAGGCACTGACATAGGTATGAACAGCTAAGCATAAAGAGAATGGTTCAAGCACACACAGATACCAGAAAGAATGAAGCATATCCAATCATCCAGGCCTCTCAAAGATATCTCAGGAAAATATTCATTTATTCATTCATTCATAAATTTACAACAACTCTTGAAGAGAGCAGAACACATCTTCTCAGTTCTATAGGGACACAGTAAGTGTCTGGCCCAAATTACCTAAAGATAACCAATCAGTAAGTGATGGTACCAAAACCAGATCCCAGTTGGGTGCCTTTTCTACTATACAGCAAACTGACAGCCTAGAAGTTTTAGACTTAAAAAAAAATCGAGGAAGAAACTGTGCATAGGAATAAGAAAACATTAGCTTTATAGAGTACTTTTTCCATTAAAGGGAGATAATTTTAGTAAGGACACAACCTGAAGTTTCAATTTTCTTCTATTCTGCAATTTCCATTAAGTATAAAGGTTTGAGGAATAAGTATCATTTCCCAAATGTTTATGATGCTTCTGTAGGTTTTGCAGTTATGAAAATGAGGTACATTTGTAGACTAATGCTGTATATGTTCCAAAATAAGAAACTGAGAGTTGTGCTGTGCTGATTTTGGTTTTCACCTAGAAAAGGGGTTGGACATATTTAGAGGCACCATCATGTGGAGACCTTCCTGCTCAGCATACGACTGCATTGTCTTTCTGATCAGAAAGAACAGCAGAGGTTTCTCACCACAACATACATTTTTATAAGTGGCCTTTTAAAGACTGCCCTTAATCTGATAGAGAATGCTGGGAAAAAACACCCTTTGTAAATAGATATTTGTGGTAATGTAATGTCTTCTGAAGGACAAGAGGCAATCTCTTTGGAGTTTCCCAGGTGGCACAGTGGTAAAGAAACCACCTGCCAGTGCTGGAGACACAAGAAATCTGGGCTTAATCCCTGAGTGGGGAAGATACCCTGGAGAAGGAAATGACAACCCACTCCAGTATTCTTGCATGGGAAATTCCATGGACAGAGGAACCTGGAGGGCTACAGTCCATGGGGTAGCAAAGAGTCAGACAAGACAGAACACACACACACACACACACACAGACACACACACACACACAGGCTATTTCTCTCTGAAAGGTTAAGGTAATTTTCTAGCATACACATTTGAGTGCCAAATACGGAAGCAGAGTAATAGTTCAGTATATAAATATTTAGCAGTGTAGTCCAAAACCCAAAGACTCTCTTTACCAAAGACTCTTTAGTTGGCTTTCTGGTAGACACTCTGCAGTAATAGTTCTATGAAAAATGAAAGTGAAAGTCTCAGTCATATCCAACTCTTTACAACCCCATGAACTGTAGCCTACTAGGCACAGTTCTGGTTTATAGCATCAGGATGTCTTTTTTAGTGCTTTATCTTTTCCCTTCAGGCTGAGATACTTCTACCCTAGTGTATAAAGCACATAGAAACAGTGGTCGTGGTCACATAAAGACCAGTCAAGTGTTAGTTGCTCAGTCAGCTCCAACTCTTTGCAACACCATGGACTGTAACCTGCCAGGCTCCTCTGTCCATGGAATTCTCCAGGCAAGAACACTGAAGTGGGTTGCCATTCCCTTCTCCACAGGGATCTTTCTGACCCAGGGATTGAACCCAGGTCTCCTGCATTGCAGGTAGATTCTCTAGGAAGACCATAGATCTCTACAAAGAGAAAACTAGAGACCTGTTTCATAGAAGATGATATCAATAATTGATATTTGCTTTGCTATCTATCTAATCCTTGTTCTCTTTCAACTCATCTTTCACTACCATCCCTGCTCCCCCATTGCCACTCAGCTCCAGTCAAACTGACTTTCTTACTGCCGCTTGAACATAACAGGCTCGGTACACTTCAGAATCTTCACACTGGTTCATCCTTCATCCTGAAGTATTTTTCCCTTTGATTGTTCAAATCAAAATTCATCTATTCAGAGAGATCTTCCCCCTACCACTTTATCCCTCTCTGCCCTTTTTCCCTTCACTATTTTCCTTCAAAGCATGTAGCATATTGGACTGCAATTTTGTTCTCTCTCTCCCACCAGACTGAGAGCTGCATGAAGTCAGGTGAATGCTCGGCTTCCTGGCTACTGCCTTAGCAGCAAGAGCAGTACTCAGGACTCATGGTAAGCACATAATAAATATTTGTGGCATGAATTGATGGAATGAAATTTTTTTATTATATTCATTTCTCCATTTTATGTTTTAAGGTTAACATTTTATCTTTACTATCTTGCATTACAAATGACAACTCAGAAATGCAAGCTTAACAGAGGAATTGGTAAAGTGGAGAGAAGCTGTACAGTTCTTTGATCTATTTAATTCAGCTTGATGATGAGAACTCCATATACCTAGGCCTATGTAGAAATAGATAGATCAAGGGGGAAATTTGTGAACAAAGAGGAAAGATTGTTTGTACATAATGATCCATTTGAAGCTGGACATTGGCCTCTCTTGAACTGGGAGGTTTAGCAACCATGTTAGCTTCTCCAGAAAGAGGAAAGGAGGTGTTTGAGAGGCTTAACTTTTTTATCCATTTGGGGCACATTTATGAGGCAGGCACTAAGGAATTAGACTTACAGATTCAATTGGTATTAGAACACAGTGACATGATTTCCTACAGATATGGATTCTAGAGTCCCAGATCATGAAGATTTCTGGTTATCTTTCTCCATTTGCTCTCAGACTATCGAGGATAAGAACATCTCATTATTTTTTGTTAAACAGTGCCTTGTCTTTAAATGCACCCAAAGTCCTTTAAGTCCTGCCTCTTCCTGATCTGTTCTCCAGGAGTATTTCTATTTTTAGCTTGGCTTCTTGCAACTAAAAAGTTGCGTTCATTCCCCAAGGAAATGTAACAGCCTTTTCTCTGGGAAGGATACCTAGAAATATTTGTCTAGAGTGATACACCTCCTGTTTGGGTTTTGCACACAGATTTCAATGGATGTTTCCAGGGCATTGTTTGACATTCAGAGGTAACATGTAAAATTGAGTATATGGTACCTCTGTCACACATTAAAGTGATATGAGCCATGCTTGAGCTAAGAGACACAAGATTTTTGATTTCTCCCATAGCAAGAAGTTATATTCTGTAACATGTGCTTGGTAATTACAGATCTTTTTTGTGGGCATCAGTGCTGTATGCAGAATGTACCCTGGTGGCATCATTTCAAGGTTGCAGAGTCACATATTGTAGGTGAATCATTTATAATCACCACTGCTACAGCAGCACTGACTGTCATGTTTTGCTTTGAATGGGTGTTCTATAACAAATGTTAAAGTTGCTAAGAAGTGATTTAAAAAAATACTAGTTAATGTTAATCTATTTGAAATACTTCTTAAAAAGACTATCACAAAACATCACCATGTACCTTGAAAAGGGAGTGAAATAAGAGAGAAAAAAATAATGCTAACCAAACTTCTTTCATTAGTTACATTATTAGTAACTTATGGGATGGGGGAGCCTGATGGGCTGCCATCTATGGGGTCGCACAGAGTCGGACACAACTGAAGCGACTTAGAGGCAGCAGCAGCAGCATGCTAACACTAGAGCAATCTAGTAAAAGTCATAAAGACACATGAACATTTTTGTACTTCTCTATCAGGGTAATTCACCTTTTGAATTATAAAGATTCTGATGAGGTAACAGGGCTCAAATATCTTTATTTGTTTAGTCTTACTTGATCACATTATAAGACAAATGAGGACTCATTTGCTCATTTATTCATCCACATTAATTCATTCATGTTTTTCTTTATTTTATAATGTGATCTTCATTGCAACTCTGCAAAATATGCATTCTACTAAAATTAGAATATCAAAGTGGTTAAGAGTATTGGCTCTGAGTTTGAGAGTTTGACAGGCCTAACTTAAAATACTGGCTCCACTAATCCCAAGCTACTGTGACTCCTAATTCACTTAACTTTTCTGTACCTTGATTTCCTCATCTGTAGAATGCAGTGGAAGAACTTCCTCACTGAATTGTTTTTAGGATTAAATAACATCATCAGTATCTGACACATGTACTTGTTCAATATTAGTCATTATATAATTATTTTACTGATGAAATGATAGATTTAGAACAGTAATGTAACTCACCCAGGCGTACACTGTTAGTAAGTGGTTGAAGTAGGATTTGAACCCAAGTATTTCTGACTCCAGAGGTCATGTGCTTAAATTTGCATCATAGCTCAGAAAACAGGAATATAGATCAGTTCACTCATAGAGGATGTTGTCAGGATCACCTGCAATACTGAACATAAAACTATGTTGAAAAGTATATATACTTTTGATTGTGTACATCTGAAAAGTTCAGCAATCTCTGCTTTCCCTAAAATAAGCCTGAGCATTGCTCTGACAGAAATTGACTAGCTATTCACTAAACCTATTTCTTCTTCCTTGTACGCACATAGCCAGACTATGGTTGCCACCCTCTGTTGCATGAAGTATGCCATGTTAGGAAGTTTTGGCCAGTGGAATATGGGCAGAGGTGTTGAGCATTATTTCCAAGCATGGAACATAAAATCTTCCTAGGTGCAATAACTTTATATTCCTGTCACCTTCAGTGGTTGCAAACGAGATAATCTCCAAGGCAGCCTTTGGACTACACATACACAAGGGAATCCACAAGAAGGAAGGAACCTGAGTCCTTGAGTCACTGCTAGGAGAAGGACCACCATCATTCAGGACCTCATAGTTTCGGAAGCTATCTGAAGGTAGAAATAAAGTGTTGTGTTTGAAAATGATTGATTTTGGAATTTATCTGTTATAACAGCCAATGTTATCTTTATTAGTGCATTTACCATGTATTAACCACCTGGGCTGAACAAGTAGGATGTTACAACTGCTGCTGCTGCTGCTGCTGCTGCTGCTAAGTTGCTTCAGTCATGTCCGACTGTGTGTGACCCCACAGACAGCAGTTCACCAGGCTCCTCCATCCCTGGGATTCTCCAGACAAGAATACTGGAGTGGGTTGCCATTTCCTTCTCCAATGTATGCAGGCATGCCAAGTCACTTCAGTCATGTCTGACTCTGTGCCACCCCATGAACAGCAACCCACCAGGCTCCTCTGTCCATGGAATTCTCTAGGCAAGAGTACTGGAGTGGGTTGCCATTTCCTTCTCCAAACAACTGCTAGGAAATATGAAATGTCGGTATAACTTCTTTTACCTCTGCATTCAGTAAGGTATAGTCCTTTTGGAAACTAAATGAGATACACATTTCACCTTGGTCATCCTGTATTTTAAAACCACTAGAAACACATCTTTAAAAAATTACTCAGGAGTTTAGAGTCAGAAACATTGTAAAGTTGCCTAATTCAATTCATTTTGAGTTTGTATCCTAGTACAGCATCCTGTACTAGGATCGGGCTTCCCTGGTGGCTCAGAGGTTAAAGTGTCTGCCTCCAATGTGAGAGTCCTGGGTTCAATCCCTGGGTGGGAAGATCCCCTGGAGAAGGGAATGGCTACTCACTCCAGTATTCTTGCCTGGAGAATCCCATGGACAGAGGAGCCTGGCAGGTTACAGTCCACGGGATCACAAAGAGTCAGACACAACTGAGTCTTCACAGCATCTCTTGGGCTTCCCAGGTGGTTCTAGTGGTAAAAATCCCACCTGGCAATGCAGGAGATGTAAGAGATGTGAGTTCAGATCTCGGGGTGGGGAAAAACTCCTGGAGGAAGGCATGGCAATCCATAGCAATCTCCAGGTATTCCTGCCTGGAGAACCTCATGGACAGAGGAGCCTGTTGAGCTATGGTCCATAGGGTCACAAAGAATCGGACAAAACTGAAGCAACTTGGCAGGCATGCACAGCATCCCTACAAAGTTTACATACATACAGCAATAGTAAACTCAATTCTAGACTACTATTCTATGGACTGACATTTACCATTCATTCTAGGCAGCTTGAATTTCTTGAGAAGTTCAAGACTCATGGCTTTAGTCCATATCCAAAAGCAGCTGTGTTTTTGCCCATCATCGGTTTTAAGTTAAATTTTGATTGATGCAGGTATTCTCCAAAGTTACACAGGCCCCACCACTTTCTACTGTCTCTCCATGCTTCTCCACAAATAACATCTTTGTGTTATTTGCCTGGTCCCTAAACCATTTGGGTTTGTGTCTGCTAGTTGTCCTTGAGATCAGAGGACCTGGTTTCAAGTCCCAGCTCTCCAGCTTTCCCAGTTTTGTGATCATTGTCATGCTCCTAAATCTTTTTGAGTTTTCTCATCTATAAAATGGATGTTAGAAATTTGGCATTTCTTATACTCAATGGCTTTGAAGCATAAATGAGGTAATGTTTTACAGAGAATTAAGGTATCAGAATTTTAATAGGGTAACAATTTTTTTTATTATTATATCTACTATGTAATAATATTTGAAAGAGTTGAAGAAAATGATCATGTAGTTTCTGAAGCTTCTCTTCTTTAGTCTAAAATTTCCCACCCCTTTCAGTTATTCTTTGAATGGCATTATATCAGTTGCTGTATGGTTCTTAGATAGGTTGGAAACATAAAAGTGTGAAGTAAGCTAAGTATGGACTATGGTAGACAGAAAATGCCATGCTTGGTATAAAGAGAGAAGCCAATATTCTGGGTGGAGATATTCATTTGGCCGAACTTCCAATTTTTCAAATGAAGGAAGCAAACAGAATTTATATGTGCAATCGTTCAATTTTTAAATGTTGAAATATATTCAGTTTTTTTAAAACATTGGCCTAGAGGTCTCTAGTTTATAAAACTGCTTCAAATTTTTAGGCCTTAATATATAGATATTTTAGAGTCTATATGCAGAAATCAATCCATGTATAGATGAGATGGTCCAAATTTGAAAAAAAAAAATTATCAACTATCATGATCAAAATCTTTTGAAAAATAAATTCTATTAATTGAAATGAGTAATCTCTCCTTAGTTTATGAGATAGTTTCTAAATGTGTATCAAAATAAATAAACTTATACTACCTGTATTAATTATAAGATAATCACCTTAAGTGTTCAATTACTGAAAGAACTCACTAAACTTAGCTTACAGTAGCAAAACAGCTTTATCATAGGCAAAAATGAAAGAATAAGAATAGCTGGAGGGTATGCACTGAGAAAGAGGTCTGGAGATCTCAGGCTCAGGTTTCTTTGTCTTCACAGGATGTGCTTTACCTCCAGGTCTGGAACTGTCATCTGCTTGAGAACATATGAAGCACCTCTGTAACAGGAGTCCTTGTTTGTTTGTTTTTTCCCCAGGTGAGATCTCTTATAGGAAGCTGGACACATACGCATGTTACAGCTACATGACCAATTTTAACTGACAAAAATTCCTGGCTTCACCAGGCAAATTACCTGGCTCACCCTGTCCTAAGCAAGTGACATACTCATGATTATAGAAAAAGAATAACCACCTTTTTGCTGAATTTTTTCAACAGCCAGAATTACCTTTGTTATGATTTCCAAGACAGTTCCCCTCAGTTTGACTAAACTATAGACAGTTTTCTTCCTAAAGCCCCTAGTTGCCCTTTTCTTTGAGTATTTATTTTAGTAAACTTGCAACTGTGAATTATTTTTCTCTCTCTCTGAGATATAAATCTTTTTCCAGCTTTTTGCCAGTTTTACAACCAGCAAAGTCTTTCTTAAGGACTTGGGAGCCATTTTTTTGAAATATGATCATTAAAAAAGATGACCTCCCAGTCTCTGTAGAAAAGTAAAAGCCTAACTTCTGTAAGCACCAGATGGCCTAATCAGCTGATCAACTTCCTGGCTAACGTCTACCTGTATTTTTCCATAGCTCACCCCAACACGACTGAAAACTCTTCAGTGTTCTGTTTCAAAGAAGTTGAACTCAATCTCTCGCCCCTATTATAGTAGAATACTAGTGTAATAGTCATGAATAAAACTTCTTTGTATGTTTAACTCTTACTGTCATAATTTTTCTCTAATGTGATAATATCATTAAATAAAGTAATTTTTAAACCCATATATAGCCACTTATTAAATATGAGTGTTTATTTAAAAAAATGTTTGAGGAGTTGGAATGAAATACATAGGTTTTCTATATTCATCTTCAAGAAACTAAACTATTTGATTCTAAAGACATTTGTCTAAAGATTCAGAAACAATCTTTAATAATAAAAGGAAAAATACTTTGAAATAACAGCTATTTCTGATACAGAGTATCTAATTTCAGCAAAGCTAACTTTGTCCTCAAGTCCTTTACTTTAACTTTTTAGTTTTGAGTAAAGACTGTCTTTTTGGTAGAACTTTTGTTTTCTTAAAAGTACAATGTGCTTTTGAAGTGATTTAAACAGGAGCAAAGCCTTTTTAGAAAATAATTTGGTTCAATTTGAAAATGTCAATATATGTTTTTCAATGTTAATATCATTTCAATACCAGATTAATATAGGATATTTTAGGCACAGTACGGGATATTCTTTTCTTGATAACACTGATAAAAGTACATATGGTTCAAGTTGTTAAGTAATTTTGTACTTTTTGGTAACATGTACATAAAAGTGATGATGATAGACCCAGTGTCAGTGATTGTGATCATGGAGGCTCTGAGGATAAAATGATTAAAACATAGCAGTGCCAAAAATTGTAACGGTATTGTATACAATCTCCTCTTCACTGACTTTCTGAAATGTCCTTGGATCGATTTTAAAATTAAATGCCTTTTATTCTAAATAAGTATAAGCAGCTAGACCACAGACACTGAAGTTCCCATGATTTTTTTTCTTGATTTAGAGCTATCACTAAATTTTATCAAATGCAATTGGCCCTTGAACAAAACAGGTTTGAACTGTGTCGTTGATTCATATGTGGATTTTTTTCCTCAATAAACACTACAGTTCTATATGATCTTCACTTGTTTGCATCCATGGATGCAGAATCATGGATATGGAGGGCTGACCATGGTACTTAATCACCTGCAGATTCTGGCATCTGTGGCAGGTCCTGACACCAATTACCTGTGTGTATTAAGGGATGACTCTATAGACAAAAATGATCTAGCAATTCCTCTTCTTGACATATATCCAGAAAAGACAAAAGGTCTAATTCAAAAAGATAGCAATGATATTTATAGTAATCAAGACATGGAAGCAACCTAAGTATCCATCAACAGATGAATGGATAAAGAAGATGGGTGTATACAGTCCATGGGGTCACAAAAAGTCAGGCACAGCTGAGAGATTAACACAAGGAAGGGTCATTCACTTTATCAACACCTAATGTTTTCCATTTTAAAGAACTCTTTGGTCTACAGATTTTATAGTGTGTGGGAAAGTACCATATTAAGATCGGAGATGGGTAAAGCATTCTTTTTTATTTTTAAATTAATTTTTATTTTTTAGTTTGTTTTGCTTTACAATACTGTATTCGTTTTGCTATACGTTGACATGAATCAGCCACAGTGTACATGAACTCCCAATCCCAACCCCCCACCTCCCCGCTCCCGCCCCACACCATCTCTCTGGAGCATTCTTTTCTTCTTTGAGAGGGAATAAGGCACGCAGATCAATTTTAAAAGATGTAGAATAGAAAATGTAGAAAATGATTCGCCTGAAACTACACATGCTTCACACCTTCTGGAAAAATTTCATATATTCCCAGGGGTAACCCAAGACTAAAGAACGCATCTCCTAAAAATTCTGAAAGAGGAAACTCCTTGCTCCTGCCTCAAGCATCTGTCTAGCTAAAGCTCAGTTGGATTAGAATCCACAATTATTTGCATTAGAAAACAACCCCCAGCAGATTGTGAAAATGATTCAAGTTGGAAAATCACCAAAATGAATGGGAGACAATGTGCCCTGGCTCCCCAAAAGAGTCAGATGGATGCTAGGTTCCAAACTTGGTCCTATACTTTCTAGCTATTTGACTCCAGGCAAATCATTTAATGTCTCTGAGCCTCAGTCTTCTCAACTGTATAACACAAATAGCAATCTACCTTTTAAATTAGGTGTTCTTGAGAAGATTATATGATATAATTTATGTAAATCACTTGACAAGTCTGTTACATGGAAGGTATTTGCTAAATAATGGTTGCAGTCATTGTCATTGCTGTCATCATCACCATTATTTTATTCCCTGGAAGGAATAGCACTACACAGTGGCATAGTGTCAAGAGAAGATAAGTGGGTATTATGGGCCCAATTCTTATTCTTTGTGCTCTACCATGGAGATAATTATGGGGAAAAGATCACACTGATTGCATGAGTATGAGAGAATTACACAGGAGAGACGGTGACACTTTAGCAAACCTCAGTGCTTTTCTCTCAAAGGGAAAATTAGAAGTAATGAGAAACCAAAAATTCAGATACAAAAAACCCAAAATATTTAAATTATATCATCCACTAGACATATGTCAGACTATCATATAATTTCAGCAACTTGGTCCCATTTAGGAGATTTTTACAACCTTACTTTAAAAACCAATAAAAATTAAATTCAATAAAAATTAATGTATACTCATATCTACCTGACTTAATGAGAAAAATTAGTTTTAGCCATAAAGGTCTCCAAATTTGATTTAAAGTATATGTGGCTGCCACAGAAAAATGGAGAAGATGTAAAAAATCATTTGGTTTGGGGATGATGTAGGCGCTTAAATTTAGAGACTAAATGAGAGCTAAGGGAAATCCATTTCTTTAATTATAATCCCATCAAAAGTACATTAGTCAAATGTACTTTCAGATTTAGATCTTTAAGTGCCAAAATGCAGGATTAATACATAAAACCACATGATTATTCAATAACAATTTGTATAAAGATGATATCCATAAGTGATCAAACAACAGCTAGGAAGAACTTTTTTGAAGGGAAAAGTAAGACTCATTTGTCATTTGTTTCAGTTATTATTAATACAAGGGTACTGAATATCCACCTAATAATGCAAAGTAATCCTCTAAAATGTGAATTTCAAGTAGATTAGAAATGTTTATTTATCATTCAATTAGAAACTAAACAGAGGTTTAGAAGAGAAACTGCTAACTAATAATGGTAGTAATGAAATCAGAGGAGAATATACTCATAACTCATTCAGTCAGTGGTTTAAGCTGGAAAACTAAAGTGGAAAACTTGGAAGCATCCATATTCTTCAACATGGTTTTGAATATTTGGAGATAAGTGAACAAGTAATAGCTTATTAGCTAAAGTTTGACTATTCCAAAATACAAAGAATAAATGACTGAAATTTATTCTCTTATGATACAATGCTTTTGAACTGTGGTGTTGGAGAAGACTCTTGAGAGTCCCTTGGACTGCAAGGAGATCCAACCAGTCCATTCTGAAGGAGATCAACCCTGGGATTTCTTTGGAAGGAATGATGCTAAAGCTGAAACTCCAGTACTTTGGCCACCTCATGCGAAGAGTTGAGTCATTGGAAAAGACCCTGATGCTGGGAGGGATTAGGGGTAGGAGGAGAAGGGGACGGCAGAGGATGAGATGGCTGGATGGCATCACGGACTCAATGGACATGAGTCTGAGTGAACTCCGGGAGTTGGCGATGGACAGGGAGGCCTGGTGTGCTGTGATTCATGGGGTTGCAAAGAGTCGGACACGACTGAGCGACTGAACTGAACTGAACTGATGATACAATCCAGAGTAAGTTTACATGCTTTACTAATTCATACTTCTGCCACATACTTTAAGATGTTTTTGTGATATACCTTCATTGAAGACTAATTTATTGAGCAAGAAACCTTAGTTAAGTCTATAAAACGTTTCTCTATGGCAGAAGAACTACTATATCAAAAGCAGTTTGGGATTGATATATACACGCTGCTATATTTAAAATAGATAGCCAACAAAGACCTACTGTATAGCACAGGGAATTCTGCTTGATGTTATGTAACAACCTTAATGGGAAAAGAACTTGAAAAGGAATGGATACGTGTATATGTATAACTGAATCACTTTGCTGTACACCTGAACTATCACATTTCTAACCAACTATACGTGCTTAGTCACTCAGTCGTGTCCGACTCTTTGCAGCCCCAAGGACTGTAGGCCACTAGGCTCCTCTGTCCATGGGATTCTCTAGGCAAGAATACTGGAGTGGGTAGCCTTTCCTTTCTCTAGGGGATCTTCCCAAATCAGGAATCAAACCTGCATCTCCAGCACTGGCAGGCAGATTCTTTACCATCTGAGCCATACTCCTTTATAAAATAAAGTTTTAAAATTCTCTTTATTGAACTTAGTTGACATTATAGTCCTAGAAAAATAAAGAATATGTATAGTTTTATGTATATTAGGCTATAATGCAAATATTAGAGTAGGCTTTGTAATAAATTTTATGAAAGTACTTTATTGCTATTCAGTTCAGTTCAGTCGATCAGTGGTGTCCAACTCTTTGCGACCCCATGAAACGCAGCATGCCAGGCCTCCCTGTCCATCACCAACTCCCGGAGTTCACTCAGACTCACGTCCATTGAGTCCGTGATGCCATCCAGCCATCTCATCCTCTGCCGTCCCTTTCTCCTCCTGCCCCCAATTCTTCCCAGCATCAGAGTCTTTTCCAATGAGTCAACTCTTCACATGAGGTGGCCAAAGTACTGGAGCTTCAGCTTTAGCATCATTCCTTCCAAAGAATACCCAGGACTGATCTCCTTCAGATGGACTGGTTGGATCTCCTTGTACTCCAAGGGACTCTTAAGAGTCTTCTCCAACACCACAGTTCAAAAGCATCAATTCTTCGGCGCTCAGCCTTCTTCACAGTCTGACTCTCACATCCATACATGACTACAGGAAAAACTATAGCCTTGACTAGATGGACCTTAGTCGGCAAATGTCTCTGGTTTTGAATATGCTATCTAGGTTGGTCAAAAATTTTCTTCCAAGGAGTAAGTGTCTTTTAATTTCATGGCTGCAATCACCATCTGCAGCGATTTTGGAGCTGAGAAAAATAAAATCTGTTTCCACTGTTTCTCCATCTATTTTCCATGAAGTGATGGGACCAGATGCCATGATCTTCATTGTCTGAATGTTAAGCTTTAAGGCAACTTTTTCACTCTCTTCTTTCACTTTCATCAAGAGGCTTTTTAGTTCCTCTTCACTTTCTGCCATAAGGGTGGTGTCATCTGCATATCTAAGGTTATTGCTATTTCTCCCGGCAATCTTGATTCCAGCTTGCGTTTCTTCCAGTCCAGCATTTCTCATGATGTACTTTGCATATAAGTTAAATAAGCAGGGTGAAAATATACAGCCTTGACGTACTCCTTTTCCTATTTGGAACCAGTCTGTTGTTCCATGTCCATTTCTAACTGTTGCTTCCTGACCTGCATACAGATTTCTCAAGAGGCAGGTCAGGTGGTCTGGTATTCCCATCTCTTTCAGAATTTTCCACAGTTTATTGTAATCCACACAGTGAAAGGCTTTGGCATAGTCAATAAAGCAGAAATAGATGTTTTTCTGGAACTCTCTTGCTTTTTCCATGATCCAGCAGATGTTGGCAATTTGATCTCTGGTTCCTCTGCCTTTTCTAAAACCAGCTTGAACATCAGGAAGTTCATGGTTCATGTATTGCTGAAGCCTAGCTTGGAGAATTTTGAGCATTACTTTACTAGCATGTGAGATGATTGCAATTGTGTGGTAGTTTGAGCATTCTTTGGCATTGCCGTTTTTTGGGATTGGAATGAAACTGACCTTTTCCAGTCCTGTGGCCACTGCATCAAAACTATATGAAACACAAAGTTCATATCTTGTTTAGACATCAACTTATGGAAATTTAGAGTTGTAAAAAAGAAAAGACTATAAAGTGACAGGAAGACTGCTTGACACAGTGATAATGGAGCTGATAACCAGGCAGTCTCTGAAAAGAAATGGAATCTGACTTGGTAAATAAAACTTAAGAATGGAAAAAGAGAGTGGATAAGGTAAGACAATGCAATTACAATGGTTCATTGTGTAATACAGGCAGGAAGAGAAAGGAAGCGAAAAGGAGCTAATTTCTAGAAGTTCTTGTGAACCTGTATGAATTGAGATAAATTACGCTTGAAAGGACTTCTGGGAAGATGCTGAAATGAAAGTGCCCAGAATTATGTTCAACCACTTCATGACCCAGATAATCATGATGGTTTGATCACTCACATTCATCTAGAGCCAGACATTCTGGAATGTGAAGTCAAGTGGGCTTTAGGAAGCATTACTATGAACAAACAAGTGGAGATGATGGAATTCCAGTTGAGCTATTTCAAATCCTGAAAAATGATGATGTGAAAGTGCTGCACTCAATATGCCAGCAAATTTGGAAAACTCAGCAGTGGCCACAGGACTGGAAAAGGTCAGTTTTCATTCCAATCCCAAAGAAAGGCAATGCCAAAGAATGCTCAAACTACAGCACAATTGCACTCATCTCACACACTAGTAAAGTAATGCTCAAAATTCTCCAAGCCAGNAAGTGCTGCACTCAATATGCCAGCAAATTTGGAAAACTCAGCAGTGGCCACAGGACTGGAAAAGGTCAGTTTTCATTCCAATCCCAAAGAAAGGCAATGCCAAAGAATGCTCAACCTACCGCACAATTGCACTCATCTCACACGCTAGTAAAGTAATGCTTAAAATTCTCCAAGCCAGGCTTCAGCAATATGTGAACCGTGAACTTCCAGATGTTCAAGCTGGTTTTAGAAAAGGCAGAGGAACCAGAGATCAAATTGCCAACATCTGCTGGATCATGGAAAAAGCAAGAGAGTTCCAGAAAAACGTCTATTTCTGCTTTATTGACTATGCCAAAGCCTTTGACTGTGTGGATCACAATTAACTATGGAAAATTTTGAAAGAGATGGGAATACCAGACCATCTGACCTGCCTCTTGAGAAACCTATATACAGGTCAGGAAGCAACAGTTAGAACTGAACATGTAACAACAGACTTGTTTCAAATAGGAAAAGGAGTACATCAAGGTTGTATATTGTCACCCTGCTTATTTAACTTCTATGCAGAGTACATAATAAGAAATGCTGGGCTGGAAGAAGCACAAGCTAGAATCAAGATTGCTGGGAGAAATATCAATAACCTCAGATATGTAGATGACACCACCCTTATGACAGAAAGTGAAGAAGAACTAAAGAGCCTCTTGATGAAAGTGAAAGAGGAGAGTGAAAAAGTTGGTTTACAGCTCAACATTCAGAAAACAGAGATCATGGCATCTGGTTCCATCACTTCATAGCAAATAGATGGGAAACCAGTGGACACAGTGTCAGACTTTATTTTTTGGGGGCTCCAAAATCACTGCAAATGGTGACTATAGCCATGAAATTAAAAGATGCTTACTCCTTGGAAAGAAATTTTTGACCAACCTAGACAGTATATTAAAAAGCAGACCTTTGTCAATAAATGTCCGTCTAGTGAAAGCTATGGTTTTTCCAGTAGTCATGTATGGATATAAGAGTTGGACTGTGAATAAAGCTGTGCACCAAAGAATTGATGCTTTTGAATTGTGGTGTTGGAGAAGACTCTTGAGAGTCCCTTGGACTGCAAGGAGATCCAACCAGTCCATCCTAAAGCAGATCAGTCCTGGTGTTCATTGGAAGGACTGATGTTGAAGCTGAAAGTCCCATACTTTGGCCAGCTGATGCAAAGAGTTGACTTATTGGAAAAGACCCAGATGCTGGGAAAGATTGAAGGCAGGAGGAGAAGGGGACAATAGAGGATGAGATGGTTGAACAACATCACTAACTCAATGGAATGGGTTTGGGTGGACTCTGGGAGTTGGTGATGGACAGTGAGGCCTGGCGTGCTGTGGTTCATGGTGTCGCAAAGAGTCAGACACGACTGGGTGACTGAACTGAACTGAAATGAACTACTACACACTGCTTTTGTAAAAATTAATCGATTCTAGAATTCATTCTATTTCTGTTAACAAGAATTCCTGTGATTTCATTTATCTTCAATTCACTTATATAACTTTAATATACAAGAGGTTTGATGTTCAGTTTATAAATTAAATACCTTTTATCATTTTAAAATACAATAATTTAAAAATATCATTTGCTATCTGTTCCTGGGACTTGAAAGTCCTTAAAGTGTCATTTAATACTTATATTTTCTATTGAAAACAATAGGAAAATATTCATTTCCATTTTCCTCCTTCCTTCCAAATCCAGAAAAGTACGTTCTTAAATTTTCTATAATAAGCAGTATTCTTAATTCTGTCTTTACTGTTAGAAAATAATTGATGAACTGAAACAAGCATCATAAAAACATGATGTGGTACATAAGTAAACAATATTTAATTAATCGAGTCTGTTAATACAACCTTTCTATTACAGTTACTCTAAATTTAATAGGAAGAGGTAAGAAGGAATTTTTGCCTGTGAAATTTCATGGACAGTGGAGTCTGGCAGGCTACAGCCCATGGGATCACAAAGAGCTGGACATGACTGAGCATACACACAGGCAAAGAGGGATAGCATTATAAGGATTATTTAGCTGCACTAATTAAAGGTATTAAATTTAGGCTTCCACCTTTCTTTATCCCTCCTGACATTTTCCCCAGTGATTTTAACTATTATCTAGTAGACTTTCTGGCATATAATAAGCATTCTCATCTATGTTAAATGAACATTTGATCTGATTTCACAAAAAAACCTAAGAGATATAGAATAGAATAGAATAAACCTTAAGGTGAACATTTGCCAAATAAGATTCCTTTGATTATCTGCAAAGATACATTGGGGGCTTCCCAGGTGACACTAGTGGTAAAGAACTTGCCTGCCAGTCCAGGAGACTTAAGAGACACGAATTCAATCCCTGGGTCAAGAAGATTTCCTGGGGAAGGCCGTGACAACCCACTCCAGTTTTCTTGCCTGGAGGCTCCTATGGACAGAGGAGCTTGGCAGGCTACAGAAGGAGCGGTGTCCTGGAAAATTTTACAGATTGGGACTAAAATTTATACATCTTGGAAGACTATCCAAAAATAGAAATCTTCTTAGGAGACATTAATATTTTAAAAATTATCTCTATTATTATATATAATGATCTTCAGTTCAGTTCAGTCACTCAGTCGTGTCTGACTCTTTGCAACCCCATGAACCATAGCACATCAGGCCTCCCTGTCCATCACCAACTCCCAGAGTCCACCCAAACCCATGTCCATCGAATTGGTGATGCCATCCAACCATCTCATCCTCTCTCATCCCCTTCTCTTCCTGCCCTCAATCTTTCCCAGCATCAGGGTCTTTTCCAATGAGTCAGCTCTTTGCATCAGGTGGCCAAAATATTGGAGTTTCAGCTTCAACATCAGTCCTTCCAATGAACACTCAGGACTGATCTGCTTTAGGATGGACTGGTTGGATCTCCTTGCAGTCCAAGGGACTCTCAAGAGTCTTCTCCAACACCACAGTACAAAAGCATCAATTCTTCGGCGCTCAGCTTTCTTCATAGTCCAACTCTCAAATCCATACCTGACCACTGGAAAAACCATAGCTTTCACTAGATGGACCTTTTTTTGACAAAGTAATGTGTCTGCTTTTTAATACTCTATCTAGGTTGGTCAAAACTTTCCTTCCAAGGAGTAAGCGTCTTTTAATTTCATGGCTACAGTCACCATCTGCAGTGATTCTGGAGCCCCCAAAAATAAAGTCAGCCACTGTGTCCACTGGTTTCCCATCTATTTGCTATGAAGTGATGGGACCAGATGCCATGATCTTTGTTTTCTGAATGTTGAGCTTTAAGCCAACTTTTTCACTCTTCTCTTTCACTTTCATCAAGAAGCTCTTCAGTTCTTCTTCACTTTCTGTCATAAGGGTGGTGTCATCTGCATATCTGAGGTTATTGATATTTCTCCCGGAAATCTTGATTCCGGCTTGTGCTTCTTCCAGCCCAGCATTTCTCATGATGTACTCTGCATATAAGTTAAATAAGCAGGGTGACTATATACAGCCTTGCCGTACTCCTTTTCCTATTTGGAACCAGTCNTATTCATTTCCATTTTCCTCCTTCCTTCCAAATCCAGAAAAGTACGTTCTTAAATTTTCTATAATAAGCAGTATTCTTAATTCTGTCTTTACTGTTAGAAAATAATTGATGAACTGAAACAAGCATCATAAAAACATGATGTGGTACATAAGTAAACAATATTTAATTAATCGAGTCTGTTAATACAACCTTTCTATTACAGTTACTCTAAATTTAATAGGAAGAGGTAAGAAGGAATTTTTGCCTGTGAAATTTCATGGACAGTGGAGTCTGGCAGGCTACAGCCCATGGGATCACAAAGAGCTGGACATGACTGAGCATACACACAGGCAAAGAGGGATAGCATTATAAGGATTATTTAGCTGCACTAATTAAAGGTATTAAATTTAGGCTTCCACCTTTCTTTATCCCTCCTGACATTTTCCCCAGTGATTTTAACTATTATCTAGTAGACTTTCTGGCATATAATAAGCATTCTCATCTATGTTAAATGAACATTTGATCTGATTTCACAAAAAAACCTAAGAGATATAGAATAGAATAGAATAAACCTTAAGGTGAACATTTGCCAAATAAGATTCCTTTGATTATCTGCAAAGATACATTGGGGGCTTCCCAGGTGACACTAGTGGTAAAGAACTTGCCTGCCAGTCCAGGAGACTTAAGAGACACGAATTCAATCCCTGGGTCAAGAAGATTTCCTGGGGAAGGCCGTGACAACCCACTCCAGTTTTCTTGCCTGGAGGCTCCTATGGACAGAGGAGCTTGGCAGGCTACAGAAGGAGCGGTGTCCTGGAAAATTTTACAGATTGGGACTAAAATTTATACATCTTGGAAGACTATCCAAAAATAGAAATCTTCTTAGGAGACATTAATATTTTAAAAATTATCTCTATTATTATATATAAATGATCTTCAGTTCAGTTCAGTCACTCAGTCGTGTCTGACTCTTTGCAACCCCATGAACCATAGCACATCAGGCCTCCCTGTCCATCACCAACTCCCAGAGTCCACCCAAACCCATGTCCATCGAATTGGTGATGCCATCCAACCATCTCATCCTCTCTCATCCCCTTCTCTTCCTGCCCTCAATCTTTCCCAGCATCAGGGTCTTTTCCAATGAGTCAGCTCTTTGCATCAGGTGGCCAAAATATTGGAGTTTCAGCTTCAACATCAGTCCTTCCAATGAACACTCAGGACTGATCTGCTTTAGGATGGACTGGTTGGATCTCCTTGCAGTCCAAGGGACTCTCAAGAGTCTTCTCCAACACCACAGTACAAAAGCATCAATTCTTCGGCGCTCAGCTTTCTTCATAGTCCAACTCTCAAATCCATACCTGACCACTGGAAAAACCATAGCTTTCACTAGATGGACCTTTTTTTGACAAAGTAATGTGTCTGCTTTTTAATACTCTATCTAGGTTGGTCAAAACTTTCCTTCCAAGGAGTAAGCGTCTTTTAATTTCATGGCTACAGTCACCATCTGCAGTGATTCTGGAGCCCCCAAAAATAAAGTCAGCCACTGTGTCCACTGGTTTCCCATCTATTTGCTATGAAGTGATGGGACCAGATGCCATGATCTTTGTTTTCTGAATGTTGAGCTTTAAGCCAACTTTTTCACTCTTCTCTTTCACTTTCATCAAGAAGCTCTTCAGTTCTTCTTCACTTTCTGTCATAAGGGTGGTGTCATCTGCATATCTGAGGTTATTGATATTTCTCCCGGAAATCTTGATTCCGGCTTGTGCTTCTTCCAGCCCAGCATTTCTCATGATGTACTCTGCATATAAGTTAAATAAGCAGGGTGACTATATACAGCCTTGCCGTACTCCTTTTCCTATTTGGAACCAGTCTGTTGTTCCATGTCCAGTTCTAACTGTTGCTTCCTGACCTGCATACAGATTTCTCAAGAGGCAGGTCAGATGGTCTGATATTCCCATCTCTTTCAAAATTTTCCATAGTTAATTGTGATCCACACAGTCAAAGGCTTTGACATAGTCAATAAAGCAGAAATAAAAATATTTTTCTGGAACTCTCTTGCTTTTTCCATGATCCAGCGGATGTTGGCAATTTGATCTCTGGTTCCTCTGCCTTTTCTGAAATCAGGTTGAACATCTGGAAGTTCACGGTTGACATATTACTGAAGCCTGGCTTAGAGAATTTTAAGCATTACTTTACTAGCATGTGAGATGAGTGCAATTGTGCGGTAGGTTGAACATTCTTTGGCATTGCCTTTCTTTGGGATTGGAATGAAAACTGACCTTTTCCAGTTCTGTGGCCACTGTCGAGTTTTCCAAATTTGCTGGCATACTGAGTGCAGCACTTTCACAGCTTATCTTTCAGGATTTGAAATAGCTCAACTGGAATTCCATCATCTCCACTAGCTTTGTTCATAGTGATGCTTTCTAGGCCCACTTGAGTTCACATTCCAGGGTGTCTGGCTCTAGGTGAGTGATCACACCATCATGGTCATTTGGATCATTAAATTTTTTTTTGTATAATTCTTCTGTGTATTCTTGCCACCTCTTAATATCTTCTGCTTCTGTTAGGTCCATACCATTTTTTTATCTTTATTGTGCTCATCTTTTCATGAAATGTTCTCCTGGTATTTCTAATCATCTTGAACAGATCTCTAATCTTTCCTATTCTATTGTGTTCCTCTATTTCTTTACATTGATCGTTGAGGAAGGCTTTCTTATCTCTCCTTGTTATTCTTTGGAACTCTGCATTGAGATGGGTATCTCTTTCCTTTTCTCCTTTACCTTTTGCTTCTCTTCTTTTCTCAGCTATTTGTAAGGCCTCCTCAGACAACCATTTTGTCTTTTTAATTTCTTTTTCTTTGGGATGGTCTTAATCTCTGCCCCCTGTACAATGTCATGGACTTCCATCCATAGTTCTTCAGGCTAATCCCTCTATCAGATCTAATCCCTTGAATCTCTTTGTCACACTTCCACTGTATATTCATAATGCATTTGATTTAGGTCATACCTGAATGGTCTAGTGGTTTTCCCTGCTGTCTTCAATTTAAGTCTGAATTCGGCATAAGGAGTTCATGATCTGAACCACAGTCAGCTCCTGGTCTTGTTTTTGCTGACTATATAGAGTTTCTTTGTCTTTGGCTGCAAAGTATATGATTAATCTGATTTCAGTATTGACCATCTAGTGATATTCATGCATAGAGTCTTCTCTTGTGTTGTTGGAAGAGGGTGTTTGCTATGACCAGTGTATTCTCCTGGCAAAACTGTTAGCCTTTGTACTGCTTCACTGTGTACTCCAAGGCTAAATTTGCCTGTTACCTCAGATATCTCTTGTCTGCCTAGTTTTGCATTTCAGTCCCTTATAATGAAAAGGACACCTTTTTGGTTGTTAGTTTTAGATGGTCTTGAGGGTCTTCATAGAACTGTTAGACTTCAGGTTTTTCAGCATTCCTGGTCCTCTACTATAATATTATAATCTAGTCAGTGGAATGTATTTTTTCTCATTGTCATCAGAAGGACCATTTAACTAACTTGAGCTTAGCCACTTTTTTTTTTAATTCTGTAGAAGGACAAGTATTGCAAAGTTGGAAACAACATAAACAGATACTGTTAACTTATACATTTCAAATGAGAAAAAAAATGTAAAAATATTTCATGTTCAACAAGTAATATCTTGTTCTAACATAATAAAATTTTTATTAGAAGCTTTTAGACTTAAAAATCAAATATTATAATAAAGTTTAAGTATTATTGTTTTTGCTCATAACTAGGTATTAGTTGGAGAAGGCAATGGCACCCCACTCCAGTACTCTTGCCTGGAAAATCCCATGAATGGAGGAGCCTGGTAGGCTGCAGTCCATGGGGTCGCTAAGAGTCGGACACGACTGAGCGACTTCACTTTGACTTTTCACTTTCATGCATTGGAGAAGAAAATGGCAACCCACTCCAGTATTCTTGCCTAGAGAATCCTAGGGATGGGGGGGCCTGGTGGGCTGTGGTCTATGGGGTCGCACAGGGTCGGACACGACTGAAGCGACTTAGCAGCAGCAGCAGGTATTAGTTACTCTAAAGATTCTCTTAATTTTTTCATATAGTTGTATCATTTTAGGTCAGTAAAGTTTAAGTTACTCTTGTCATGAAAATTGATTATTAGAGGAGATTATTAAAATATAGGTTAACATGTTCTTCATCAGTCTAAGGAGCAAGCAAAAAGAAGAGCAGAAAAAAGTACTAAGTACTTATATTATGAAATATTTGAGAATTATGAAGTGTACAAGCTCCTTTCCAGGAGATGCTAGCATTTTGTAGCAAGTCAGAGAGAAAATGCATGGAAGATGTCCACTGGCCTCCATGGGCTTCCCAGGTGGTGGGAGTGGTAAAGAACCCAACTGCCAATGCAACAGCATAAGAGAGTTGGGTTTGATCATTGGGTCAGGAAGATCCTCTGGAGTGAGGGAATGGCAACCCACTCCAGTATTTTGCCTAGAGAATCCCACGGACAGAGTAGCCTAATGGGCTACAGTCCATAGGGTCACTTCGGACATGGCTGAAGTGACTTAGCATGCACAGGCCTCCATCACTGGAGTCTGTTTCAGTGGACCTCTAGACATATGCCAGACTAGATGCCCACCCCCATCCCAATTTTACACCTACAATTCTACAGACATTGGTCTTCATACAACCTTGCTAGAAATAAGAGAAATCCCCATTTCCCCCAGATCATATGTGAGAAAAATAGATACCCAGCTATCCTCCAGTGATGCCTATGAGACATTCCCCTAGAGCATAGGTAGGGTTCCGCTTGATTGTTCTATACCTAAGTAAGAGAATTTGCTTTAATAATTCAGCCTATACAAAAAACAGTGACTGGTTTACAACAATTCATCTATATAAAGTAAATTTTAAAATTTGGGGTAAGTCCCTAAAATTTGGCTGAAGAAAGACCAGATTTATACTAACTATAAAGAAAATTTTCCTGGATTATTTTTATATCCATCAATCTTCTTTCTCAACAATTTAAAGAAAAAATTCTTCAAGAACTATTCACTCTTTTGAGAGTCATTATTCCTAAAGTTGTCAATACTGAATTCTACCCTTACCACAGACTGATTATCACCCAGGCAAGTTTTTATTTCCTGTGCTCCTGGGTGGCAATAGAGAAATTTAGTTGAGAGAGTTGTTCCTGAGCTTGTAGCCTAAATATAGGATAGGAAAACTAACACTAAATTACCACCACCACCAAATTGTCACAGAAATATTTGCCCCCCACCCCAACCAAATGGTTGAAATTATAAGCATTCATTTATATTCATGGGAATGGTTAGATATTTTCTTACTGTAAATGTGAAGTTTCACCTCTTCATGAAGATAATGACCATCTTTTTAGTGGCATTTCCCATTGCTATGAAACTTGAAGATGAAGATTGCTAAGTAAGCAATCAACTGTCAGCAATATAGACTTTACAGATTTTCTTTTAGGACCAGTTGAAAAAGCATTCAAGGAAGCAGTTGGGATTTCACAGACTGATTATGAAATAGAGATTACATGAGGCAGGACAAATGTAAAAATTGTTTTTATCTGGAAGGCAGGCTCAGTCTTCAAGAATATTTGACCCTTGCAAGCAGCAGCATTTCATGGGTGAGTGGCATATTAAGGAGAATATAAAATGTACTGAAAATATCAAAATTCTTGTATGTTTCCCTGAAATATTTTATGAAAAAAATTTAAATTTTATCTACTAAGAATCAGAAATGTTTAGATACAGAGTTGGAGGCATTATGAGAGCATCAGTAAGACCACTTCATATTTTCTGGGTGTTTCTGGTCTCTGTAGGCGACTGTGGTTTTGAAGTCAGCCCATTTGGGGAGGCAGAATGGACCATTGCTTCATGAATGCCAATATTTCCTATCTATTACAGGTTACCCTGTAGAATGTGCATGCAGCTTACACATATAGGGAGGCTTTTTTGGAAGCATCATCAGGCCTATTGAATTTCATATAATCTCACCCAAGGCTTTTGATGATGCGTTCTGCCTTTATGAATAAATTCAGATGTGCTGAGAGAGAATGAGCACTGTTGAGCGGTTACATGATCCACTGGCTTCTTGTTGAAAGTGGTCATGTTGGACTCTTTCAGGATAGAATGGAAAAATAAATGACTTAACTCATCTCCTAGTCCCATTACTCTCTCTGGGAGAGGTTTTCACCATGTGCACTGGTGAAGAGATTACTGGGAGAAGAGAGAAGCAAGAGATAGTTGGAATCCAATATTTCCTAAGCCTTTTTCATACAACACAAATAACTCAGGTCTTCAAACTGATACTGGAGGAGGCAGAACAGTTCATGGAGGCATTTTGCCTTTGAATGATGTCTCCCAGCTTTAAAGAGGAGTATGATAATGAGTTTGGTGTATTATGTATGAATTTCCTTAAATGTCTAGTCTGCTGTCTGAATTCAAGTCATCTGAGATTGTCCTGGACAATTTTAGTGACATATAGTCAATCGGTCTCCCAGCTTATCATGGTTATTGTGATGGGAGTAATAATGGGCTGTTTCTTTCAATGCCCTCATAGCTATGTGGGTGTGGGGAGGCTTTCACATTTTTTTCATATTAACAATAACTTGCATGCAGGCAGCAACCACAAGTGTCTGATATTAGCATTTCCCAGGCATTCCCAGGTGCCATTATATGCCCCAATATGAAATTAGATGGCTAAGAATTGGATGGGGAGACCACTTTTTCTCCTACAAATTTATCAAAAGATCATTTGAATGCTGAGCAACTTCCACAAAACAACTTCTGAACGCTGGTGGAGGACACCAGGCACAGAGAAAGGCAGCCCATTCTCTTCGAAAGAAGAATGAGTCAAGCTTGAAAATTGGGTTATAATTTGTAGGAATGATACTTTATTGAGATTTACAAATAATGAGATCAAGAAAAGTTAATTTGTACCTATATCCATCAAGAAACATAGAAAATTGAAGGGAGAAATTTTGCCTCGCTGTTGAATGTGTGGAGCGACAGCTGCACAGCACGGCTATGAGGAGATAAACTCATGCCCAAGGAAAGGAGAAGCCCCAGCAAGATGGTAAGAATGGTAAAATCAAATTTAAAATCAAACTCCATATCTGCCAGAGACGCTCAGAGCACTCAAACAAACCTTGTGCACACCAGGACCACAGAGACTGAGACAGGACTGTGTTTGTGTGTCTCCTGTGGAGGTGCAGGTCAGCAGTGGACTGCTGCAGGGGCAGGGGCTCTGGGTGCAGCAGACCTGGGTATGGCATAAGGCCTCTTGGAGGAGGTCACCATTATCCTTACCATAGAGCCACCAGAACTTATATGTGACTGGCAAACAGACTCTTCCAGGGCACAAACAGAACCTTGTATGCACCAGGACCCAGGAGAGAGGAGCAGTGACCCCCACAGGAGACAGACCCAGACTTGCCTGTGAGTGTCCTGGGTTTCCAACAGAAGCATGGGTAGGCAGTGGCCTGCTGCAGGATTGGGGGCACTGAGTGTAGCAGTGCATGCATGGGGCCTTTTGAAGGAGGTCATCATTATCTTCATTACCTCCACCATAGTTTGCCCCAGGTAAAAAACAGAGGGAACACAGCCTCAACCATCAACAGAAAATTGGATTGAAGATTTACTGAGCATGGCCTTACCCATCAGAACAAGACCTAGTTTCCCCCTCAGTCAGTCTCTCCCATCAGGAAGCTTCAATAAGTCTCTTATCCTTATCCATCAGAGGGCAGAGAGGATGAAAACAACAATCACAGTTCAGTCCAGTTCAGACACTCAGTCATGTCCAACTCTTTGCGACCCCATGAATAGTAGCACACCAGGCCTCCCTGTCCATCACCAACTCCCAGAGTTCACTCAGACTCACGTCCATCTTGTCAGTGATGCCATCCAGCCATTTCATCCTCTGTCATCCCCTTCTCCTCCTGCCCCCAATCCCTCCCAGCATCAGAGTCTTTTCCAGTGAGTCAACTCTTCGCATGAGGTGGCCAAAGTGCTGGAGTTTCAGCTTTAGCATCAATCCCTCCAAAGAAATCCCAGGATTGATCTCCTTCAGAATGGCCTGGTTGGATCTCCTTGCAGTCCAAGGGACTCTCAGGAGTCTTCTCCAACACCACAGTACAAAAGCATCAATTTTTCAGCACTCAGCTTTCTTCACAGTCCAACTCTCACATCCATACATGACCACTGGAAAAACCATAGCCTTGACTAGACAGACCTTAGTCGGCAAAGTAATGTCTCTGTTTTTAAATATGCTGTCTAGGTTGGTCATAACTTCTTCTAAGGAGTAAGCGTCTTTTAATTTCATTGCTACAGTCACAATCTGCAGTGTTTTTGGAGCCCCCCAAAATAAAATCTGACACTGTTTCTACTGTTTCCCTATCTATTTCCCATGAAGTGATAGGGCCAGATGCCATGATCTTCATTTTCTGAATGTTGAGCTTTAAGCCAACTTTTTCACTCTCCTCTTTCACTTTCATCAAGAGGCTTTTCAGTTCCTCTTACTTTCTGCCATAAGTGTGGTGTCATCTGCATATCTGAGGTTATTGATATTTCTCCCAGCAATCTTGATTCCAGCTTGTGTTTCTTCCAGCCCAGTGTTTCTCATGATGTACTCTGCATATAAGTTAAATAAGCAGGGTGACAATATACGGCATTGATGTACTCCTTTTCCTATTTGGAACCAGTCTGTTGTTCCATGTCCAGTTCTAACTGTTGCTTCTTGACCTGCATATATGTTTCTCAAGAGGTAGGTCAGGTGGTCTGGTATTCCCATCTCTTTAAGAATTTCCCACAGTTTATTGTGATCCACACAGTCAAAGGCTTTGGCATAGTCAATAAAATACAAATAGATGTTTTACTGGAACTCTCTTGCTTTTTTGATGATCCAGCAGATGTTGGCAATTTGATCTCTGGTTCCTCTGCCTTTTCTAAAACCAGCTTGAACTTTTGGAAGTTCATGGTTCACGTATTGCTGAAGCCTAGCTTGGAGAATTTTGAGCATTACTTTACTAGCGTGTGAGATGAGTGCAACTGTGAAATTGTTTGATCATTCTTTGCCATTGCCTTTCTTTGAGACTGGAAGGAAAACTGACCTTTTCCAGTCCTGTGACCACTGATGAGTTTTCCAAATTTGCTGGCATATTGAGTGTAATACTTTCACAGCATCATCTTTCAGGATTTGAAACAGCTCAACTGGAATTCCATCACCTCCACTAGCTTTGTTCATAATGATGCTTTCTAAGGCCCACTTGACTGCACATTCCAGGAGGTCTGGCTCTAGGTTAGTGATCAAAGCCTCGTGATTATCTGGGTCATGAAAATCTGTTTTGTATGGTTCCTCTCTGTGTTCTTGTCACCTCTTCTTAATATCTTCTGCTTCTGTTAGGTCCAGACCATTGCTGTCCTTTATTGAGCCCATCTTTGCATGAAATGTTCCCTTGGTGTCTAATTTTCTTGAAGAGATCTCTAGTCTTTCCCATTTTGTTGGTTTCCTCTATTTCTTTGCATTGATAGCTGAGGAAGGCTTTCTTATCTCTTCTTGCTATTCTTTGGAACTCTGCATTCAGATGCTTATATCTTTCCTTTTCTCCTTTGTTTTTCGCCTCTCTTCATTTCTCAGCTATTTGTAAGCCCTCCCCAGACAGCCATTTTGCTTTTTTGCATTTCTTTTCCATGGAGATGGTCTTGATCCCTGTCTCCTGTACAATGTCATGAACCTCAGTTCCTATTTCATCAGGCACTCTATCTATCAGATCTAGGCCCTTAAATCTATTTCTCACTTCCACTGTATAATCATAAGGGATTTGATTTAGGTCATACTTGAATGGTCTAGCGGTTTTCCCTACTTTCTTCACTGTAAGTCTGAATTTGGCAATAAGGAGTTCATGATCTGAGCCACAGTCAGCTCCTGGTCTTGTTTTTCTTGACTGTATGGAGCTCCTCCATCTTTGGCTGCAAAGAATATAATCAATCTGATTTCGGTGTTGACCATCTGGTGATGTCCATGTGTAGAGTCTTCTCTTGTGTTGTTGGAAGAGGGTGTTTGCTATGACCAGTGCATTTTCTTGGCAAAACTCTATTAGTCTTTGCCCTGCTTCATTTCGCATTCCAAAGCCAAATTTGCCTGTTACTCCAGGTGTTTCTTGACTTCCTACTTTTGCATTCCAGTCCCCTATAATGAAAAGGACATCTTTTGGGGAGTTAGTTCTAACAGATTTTGTAGGTCTTCATAGAACCATTCAACTTAGGCTTCTTCAGTGTTACTGGTTGGGGCATAGACTTGGATTACTGTGATATTGAATGGTTTGCCTTGGAAATGAACAGAGATCATTCTGTCGTTTTGAGATTGCATCAAGTACTGCATTTCGGACTCTGTTGACCATGATGGCTATTCTACTTCTAAGGGATTCCTGCCTGCAGTAGTAGATATAATGGTCATCTGAGTTAAATTCACTCTTCCAGTCCATTTTATTTCGCTGATTACTAGAATGCTGACGTTCACTCTTGCCATCTCCTGTTTGACCACTTCCAATTTGCCTTGATTCATGGACCTGACATTCCAGGTTCCTATGCAATATTTCTCTTTACAGCATTGGACCTTGCTTCTATCACCAGGCACATCCACAACTGGGTATTATTTTTGCTTTGCCTCCATCCCTTCTTCTTTCTGGAGTTATTTCTCCACTGATCTCCAGCAGCATATTGGGCACCTAACTGACTTGGGGAGTTCCTCTTTCAGTATCCTATCATTTTGCCTTTTCATACTGTTCATGGTGTTCTCAAGGCAAGAATACTGAAGTGGTTTCCCTTCTCCAGTGGACCACATTGTGTCAGACCTCTCCATCATGCCCACCCATCTTTGGTGGTCCCACAGGGCATGGTTTAGTTTCATTGAGTTAGACAAATCTGTGGTCCTAGTGTGATTAGATTGACTAGTTTTCTGTGTTTATGGTTTCAGTGTGTCTGCCCTCTTGCAACACTTACTGCCTTACTTGGATTTTTCTTACCATGGATGTGGTAATCACAAGGTAATCTCTTACCTTGGACAATCACAGAAAACCAACCAATTGATCACATGGACCACAGCCTTGTCTAATTCAATGAAACTATGAGCCATGCCATGTAGGGCCACCCAAGACAGAGGTGTCATGGTGAAGAGTTCTGACAAATGTGGGCCATGAGACAAGGGAATAGCAAACCACTTCAGTGTTCTTGCCTTAAGAACCCCGTGAACAGTATGAAAAGGCCAAAAGATAGGACAATGAAGATGAACTGCCCAGGTTGATAGGTGCCCGATGTGCTACAGGAAAAGAGTGGAGAAGTAACTCCAAAAAGAATGAAGAGATGGAGCCAAAGCAAAAACAACACCCAGTTGTGGATGTGACTGGTGAGGGAAGCAAGGTCTAATGCTGTAAAAAGCAATATTGCATAACAACCTGGAATGTTAGTCCATGAATCAAGGTAAATGAGAAGTATCAAACAGGAGGTGGCAAGAGTGAACATTGACATTCTAGGAATATGCAAACTAAAATAGACTGGAATGGATGAATTTAACTCATGACTATTATATCTACTACTGTTGGCAAGAATCCCTTAGAAGAAATGGAGTATCCATCATAGTCAACAAAGGAGTCCAAAATGCAGTACTTGGATACAATCTCAAAAATGACAGAATGATTTCTCTTCATTTTAAAGGAAATCATTCAATATCACAGTATTTGAAGTCTATGCCCCGACCAGTAATGAAGAAGAAGCAGAAGATGAAGAAGGTTGAAAGTTCTATGAAGACTGACAATGCCTTCTAGAACTGCTGCTGCTGCTGCTAAGTCACTTCAGTAGTGTCTGACTCTGTGTGACCCCATAGATAGGAGCCCACCAAGCTCCAAGCTCCCTCATCCCTGGGATTCTCCAGGCAAGAACACTGGAGTGGGTTGCCATTTCCTTCTCCAATCTTCTAGAGCTAACAGCCAAAAAAGATGTCCTTTTTCATTATAGAGGACTGGAATGCGAAAGTAGGAAGTCAAGAAACACCTGGAGTAACAGGCTAATTTGGCCTTTGAGTACATAATGAAGCAGTGCAAAGGCTAATAGTGTTTTTCCAAGAGAACACACTGGTCATAGCAAACATCCTCTTCCAACAACACAAGAGAAGGCTCTGCACATGGACATCACCGCATAGTCAATGCCAAAATCGGATTGATTATATTCTTTTCTCCAATCTTCTAGAGCTAACAGCCAAAAAAGATGTCCTTTTTCATTATAGAGGACTGGAATGCGAAAGTAGGAAGTCAAGAAACACCTGGAGTAACAGGCTAATTTGGCCTTTGAGTACATAATGAAGCAGTGCAAAGGCTAATAGTGTTTTTCCAAGAGAACACACTGGTCATAGCAAACATCCTCTTCCAACAACACAAGAGAAGGCTCTGCACATGGACATCACCGCATAGTCAATGCCAAAATCGGATTGATTATATTCTTTGCAGCCAAAGACAAAGAGGTTCTATACAGTCAGCAAAAACAAGACCAGGAGCTGACTGTGTCTCAGATCATGATCTACTTATTGCCAAATTCTGACTTAAATTGAAGAAAGTAGGGAAAACCACTAGACCATTCAGGTATACCTAAATCAAATCCCTTACAAATATACAGTGGAAGTAACAAATAGATTCAAGGTATTAGATCTGATAGAGTACCTGAAGAACTATGGATGGAGGTTTGTGACTTGTATACGAGGCAGGGATCAAGACCATTCCCTAGAAAAAGAAAGGCAGAAAGGCAAAATGGCTGTCTGAGGAGGCCTTACAAATAGCTGAGAAAAGAAAGAAGTGAAAGGCAAAGGAGAAAATGAAAGATACACCCATTTGAATGCAGAGTTACAAAGAATAACAAGGAGAGATAAGAAAGCCTTCATCAATGATCAATGTAAAGAAATAGAGGAAAACAACAGAATGGGAAAGACTAGAGATCTCTTCAAGAAAGTTAGATATACTAAGGAAACATTTCATGCGAAGATGGGCACAATAAAGGACAGAAATGGTCTGGACCTAACAGAAGCAGAAGTTTTTTTTTTAATTTTTAAATTTTTTTGTTTTGCTTTATAATACTGTATTCTTTTTGCTGTACATTGACATGAATCAGCCATGAGTGTACATGAACTCCCAATCCCGACCCTCACCTCCCCCATCCTGCCCCACACCATCTCTCTGGATTATCCCCGTGCATCAGTCTCAAGCATCCTGCATCAAACCTAGACTAGAGATTCGTTTCACTTATGATATCATACATGTTACATTGCCACTCTCCCAAATTATCCCACCCTCTCCCTCTCCCACAGAGTCCAAAAGGCTATTCTATATATTTGTGTCTCTTCTGCTGTCTCGTGTACAGGTTTATCATTACCATCTTTCTAAATTCCATATATATGTGTAAGTATACTGTATTGGTGTTTTTCTTTCTGGCTTACTTCACTCTGTATAATCAGCTCCAGCGTCATCCACCTCATTAGAACTGATTCAAATGTATTCTTTTTAATGGCTGAGTAATACTCCATTGTGTATATGTACCACTGCTTTCTTATCCATTCATCTGCTGATGGACATCTAGGTTGCTTCCATGTCCTGGTTATTATAAATAGTGCTGTGATGAACATTGGGGTATACATGTCTCTTTCAGTTTTGGTTTCCTCGGTATGTATGCCCAGCAGTGGGATTGCTGGGTCATAAGGCAGTTCTATTTGCAATTTTTTAAGGAATCTCCACACTGTTCTCCATAGTGGCTGTACTAATTTGCATTCCCA